>VTPC01081967.1:9714-28465 GCA_011009095.1 Ignelater luminosus | reverse complement strand
TGCTTTTCTTGGTACATGCCGCATGCCTGTCAGAAGAGGATCAGAGCCGAACATCAAGGTTACACGACTCTCTGCTAAATTTCCTGGCATAATTCTGACGATACAAACGAAAATGTTTTGTTCCTTGCCTTGGCGGCCTCTTCTGATAATTTCCATAGCAGTAGTAGCGCTTTTTCTACTACCAAGAAACCATACACGAGTACTTTATGTAAGGTGGGTGTCATTGGTTGCCATGAATAAACTTGCACTTATAGTTTTGCTGTCTCCATACAGCAAGTGTCAGATCTCTTAGTATCGATTCTAAAGCCACATGATATGGCTTCTAGAATTACTTTCAGGCGATATATAAGACGATGTGATTTGGGACATGGAAAAATTTTCTGCTAGTATTGCCGTCATTTGTGCTGCCAAATCCAGCTTTGGGAATATCTACCAATAAACTCATCTTGGTTTTAAATTCGCCTTGAATCTTTAACTTCCTTTGTTTTGCAATGTCTTTGTCATTTTTACTTCTTAGTTGCCATTTCTTCATCGGTAACTTATAAGCAAGCTTCAAATAATCTGATTCTGGAGTGCAACACAGATAAACCAAATTGCAAAAAATCTTGTTTTATCTCCGTTCTTATTGTCAAAGTGTTGAAATCTTTTGAAGTTGCTTCACAGATGTGGCAGCATTACACACTTTTGCATCGATCATCGTGAGCATCATTATATGCTTAACACAAAAGTGTTTGCTGTTTTGACTGACCTTTGTCGTTTTCAATTCTTCCGTCGTGATATCTGTGGTTTCTTTAACAAATTCGAATCGGTCGACAGTATCATGGAAAAGAAGGACCTGGGTTCTGTCAAATTATTCTTTTGCTTTTCGGGCCACAAGGTATTTGCAATGGGACCTGATCGAGGTGTTGCTGAGGGTATTTCCATTGTTCCTTGTAGCCAACTGCTATTGTTTTTAGAAAGACATCTTCTTTGTAATGTGAAGCTCTTCATCTGCGCTTAATTTCCGCTTTTACGTAAAATAGTTTATATTTAAAGTCTTTGCCTTGTTCGTCGGAATAATCTTCAGATGTTAACAAAAAAAAACATTCAGCGTGATCGACTTTTTTGTATATGTCGTCATGTTGATGACGCTGCATGATGTTGTAGAAATGCCTACGCATCATAATTCTCACTTCGGGTAGTCCTAAAATAAAATGAACAAAATGATCTACTCCTAAACAGTTACTTTTGAAGCAATAGGCACAAGATCAAAATTTGAAGCACAAGGAGCAGGCTGGGTACTGCAAGAAAGTCCGAGAGTCTGAAAAGTGATAGCACACGAGTATCCAACAAAGTGTATTGTATTTGTTAACACAACATGAGAAAAAACATTAATTTATTGCAAATTTTGAGGTTAACGTTGACAGATGTCAAATTATGTACATAAACAGAAACGTTGTTGCATTTAGTTATATAGTACCAACTTTTCGGTTATGTATCTCACAAAATGAGTCCAAAAGATGTTTCACGCTTATTCGGTTTTAATATTGGGACCAGTATACGGCGATCCGGAAGAATCCGGACCAAATTCTTGAGGTAAAATTTAGAAGAATAATTTTTCTCTAAAATGTTATATAAATAAAAACCGGGACGCATACTGAAGTATAACAAAATCTTTAGAATCTTATAAGATTCGTAGCAACAGCAATAATTAAATTACCTATACAAAAATACTACCGAAAGTTTAGTTTACAAAGGAACATTGAGAACAGATAAGTGTGGTGTGACGAACAATCTTAAATCTTGACTGAGCGTGTTAGTACATGTTGTCGCTCAGGACAAAATAAAGGGTGATTCAATGTTCTTCACCTATTCAGCTATCTCAGGTAGATGTCTGTTTTACGCTATGACAAATTTCACAAAATCGACTTTTGACCAGGTTTTTAAGGAAAATACCCCTATGGCTAGCGGTCCATAGTTAGCAAAGAGAATCCTTCAAATTCGGTTTTAAAGTCCCTTTCAATAACTGTGTTTTAATACTCTCCATTTTAAGAATATTAAGTACTTTCCATAATTAACAATGTTTAAAATTAATAAAGTTCTACAGAAATGCACATCAACTAGGTTGGTACGAGAAACGTCATTCTAATCTCAGGAATTAGTAATTTTACATTTGTTAAGAAAATCTTCTCAAATTGTGGAATTATGGTTGGATATAAAATTTGATCTGCACAACAACTGAATGAAATTTTAAATTGTTAATTCCCAGTCTTTTTCTATTCAAATCGTCCTTTTTGTATGGTTCATTCCAAAGTTTATAAACTCACTCTGTTCATTTATTTTGAAATTAATACACCTTAATAAGTTTCTCAGATATTTCCTGTTGTTTAGAGTAAAAATTCTATTTTCATCAAACTAGTTTGTAAAAACCATAATCTGAATTAGAAAGAGTATAAAAAGAGTTAGTTTCAAGTTTACCATAAGTCGATCCTGCACGTTTGAATTCCCGCACAAGATGTGTTTTCTGTCATCGTCTTAGATTTGTTACTTGCAAATCTCGTTATAGAATTAGTAGTGTTTTGGACCACTATCTTTTTTGTGGTTTTTGCGTTGTGAAAACTTTCCTCTCTTCAAATCTGCGTCGTAAGTGTTAGAAATGTGATTTTGTTGTAAACATGTAAATAAAGTAGACAACGGTTGTATAGAAAAAAGTTGAAGTTGAATACGTTTAATAAACAATTTAATGGTTTTGCGTATTTTATTGAAATATATAAAAGATTTTAACATGGTAGCAAAGACCCGTGGTTTAATGGTGTAAAGGTTAAATTGTTAAAAGATTAAAGACGAAATCAAAAGTTGAATATAAAGTTATTTGTTGAAAGCGGTGAAAGTTCAAACATAACCTAAGAAAAAGTAACGAAGAAAAGGCGAACAATGTCGAGCAATAAGAAGGACGATATTTTACTACAAATGTTTGAAGGTACAAACTACGACAAATGGAAATTTAGATTGAATCTATTGCTTGAAATGAAATAATGCAATGAAGTTATTTTATACGAACAAACGCCGAGCACAATCACAGAAGGCGCTTGGAAGAAACAAGAAATAAAAGCTAAAAATTATATTGTTAACACCATTACAAACACACAATTGGAATTAATTATCTCAGAAACGTCTGCAAGAAAGATGATTGAAACGTTTGATGAAATTTACTTAATTAAAAACAGTGCGATGAAGCTATTGTGTAAAAGGAAATTACTAGATTTAAAGATGCAAGAGAATGAAAATTCAACTTACTTTTTTAATAAGTTTGAAAAGCAACTTAACGAATTAAAGAATTCTGGAGAAACAGTGAGTGGAATTGATAAATTATATTATCTCTTATTAGCCCTTCCAGAAACCTTATCACATATCGTAGATATAGTTGATGCCCTTCCGCAAAAAGGCAGATCTGTTGAATATGTAAAGTCTAAACTAATATTAGAGTTTCAAAAACGAAATAACAATAAAGAAAGTGTCAATAATGATACTCAAACATTTAGTACTAATGTATCAAAAAGTATTAAAAACTTTAATCCCCAAAATTTTAACTACAAACAACAACAAACTAAATATTATAATTCAATAAATTGTCATTACGACCAACCAAGTACTTCAAGATATCAAGATAAACCAAATAATACAGTACAAAGATGTTTTAAATGTAATCGAACTGGGCATACTCAACGTTATTGTAGAAGTAATCCCAATGGCGAGGTGGATATTCAAGAAATCCTAGTCGAAATAATTTGACAAGAGTTGCTGGAAATTCAATAGTGGGGGATGGAGCTAAAGCTGAAAGTACAAGTAATTCGTTCAATGTCGAGGTGATGTCAGCAGAAACCCATACAAAACAGGAGGCTCGGACAGTGGAAGAAAATGATATCAAGTGGCTACTGGACAGTGGATGTTCAGATCATATTGTTAATACAAATGGGTATTTTTCAGAATATATTAATTTAACAAAACCTGTAAACATCAAAGTAGGTGATGTCAAATAAAATAGGTAACATTGATGTTTATTTTAATGTTTCAAATAAGCTAATTAAAACTAAAATTAAAAATGTATATTATGTACCAAGCATGAGTCAGAATTCATTAAGTGTTTCTTGTATTGTTAATCAAAATAATTCTGTTATATTTAAAAATGATAGAATAAGACTTATAATTGTGAAGATGAATTAATTGCCGTTGCTACTAAACTAAATAAACTTTTTAAGCTAGATGGTAAAGTTCGAGGTTCCGAAATTACATATTATGCTAGTTCTGCAGAAATTTCCAAGAAAGAAAAGTGGCATCGAATTCTTGGACACGCAAATTTTCAAGATTTAAAACATTTATGTCAGTTACAGTTAGCTGAAGGATTACCTTATAAAATTGAAAATGTTTTTTTGAAATGTGAAATATGTTTGCAAAATAAAATGACGAATTTAAAGTTTAAAAATAATCGAAGTGGAGCAAATGATATACTGGAAATAATTCATACAGATGTAAATGGACCAATTTCTCCAACTGGTTACAAGGGTGAAAGATATTCCGTATCCTTTGTTGAAGACTTTAGTAAAATCGCTGTTGTATACTGTATAAAGCATAAAAGTGAAGTCTTTAATCGTTTTGTTGAACATATAAAATTAATGCAAAACCAAACGGGAAAGAAAATAAAAGAAATTCATTGTGATAATGGTCGAGAATATATAAACAAAGATTTCTTTAGACTAACTAAAGCATAAGGCATTTATTTACGAACTGGTCCACCACATACCCATGAATTAAATGGTGTCGCAGAGAGGTATAATTGAACCGTTATGAATCGTGCTCTTTTGTTGCTTAGTGAGGCCAAAATTGATAAGATTTATTGGCCAGAGTGTGTACACACTGCTGCATATATTGGAAATCGACTGCTTGCTAATACAAAAATTAGAAAAACTCCATATGAAATATTTTTTAACAAAAAACCTGACGTGTCAAATTTACATTTATATGGAAGTACAGCATTTGTTAGGATTCCTGAAAAGTGTCGTTCTTCAAAATTGGATTCAAAGGCTGTCAAAGGTATTCTAGTTGGTTATACTGATACGGGCTATAGAATATTAATAAATACTTAAGTCATTATAAGCCGACATGTGCAATTTATTAAAAAACTTACAAAATACATTAGGATTGAAGGTGATGAATGCACAGAAGATACTAATGAACGCGCCCGAGATGATGAAACTGGACAAAAACAAGAAATCCCATCTGAAACTGAAATTAATGAAAAGGATAACGAGATTGAGGAGGGAACAAATTCAAGACGTTCCAGACGAGAAATAAAATTACCCAAAAGATTTGATGATCATGTAGTTTACGTGAACTACTCAAATGCCTTAGTACCTGAAAGTTATGAAGAAGCTGTTAACTGTCCAAATTCTAAAAATTTTGATACACCCATGGAAGTAAATTTAAAACTAGAACCTGTAGACAATGTAAACAAAAATTGGAAGTATAGAAATCTAATTGGTGCATTACTGTACATAGCTAATGGAACTCGACCTGACATATCTTATTCAGTTAATTATTTAAATCGTTATCAAAATAGTTATGGCAACACACATTTCAAATATGCACTACGTGTTCTGAAATATGTGTACTGCACTCGTTATATTAAATTAACCTATGAATCTAACTTCAGTGATATAATGGATGCTTATGTAGGTGTAGATTGGGCTGCCGATATAATAGATAGAAAGTCAACTACAGGTGTACTTATACGCGTTTATGGAAATGCCGTCCTTTGGAAGTCCCAAAAGCAGAAAATTGTTTCTAGAGCTTCAACACATGCCGAATACTATCCTCTTGCTGACTGTGTTAAAGAGGTTATACCAATTAAAGGCATTTTGACGGATTTAGTTGTAATGGTAAATTCTCCTATAAAAATTTACGAAGATAATACTGGAGCGATAGCACTAGCTAAAAACGGAAAATTTTCTACAAATTCAAAACACGTTGATGTTAGTTACCACTTTGTACATGATTATGAAAAGAGGAAACAAATCAACGTTCAGAAGATATCCACAGTAAACCAGATTGCAGATATATTTACCAAGTCCCTTGGCAGAATTAAGTTCCAAAAACTAAGATTATTAGGATTGGAAAACGTTAAGAATAATTGTTTTTGTGGCAATTAATGAATCTATTTTTTTGTACTTTCTTTTCTTACAAAAATTATTTTATTTGTTTGAAAATTATATTAGTTATTATTAATAATATTAAATTAAACAAAATCAAGGAGGGATGTTAGAAATGTGAAAAGTAGGCAATGGTTGTAAATAAAAACGTTGAAGTTGAATACGTTTAATAAACAATTTAATGGTTTTTGCATATTTTATTGAAATATACAAAAGAATTTTAACAGTAAGATTGAAATTTCCTGTCAAATTATTACCTAGTATTATTAACAAGGCATGGATTTATATCAGACATTGGAAAGATACTTTAAAAAGGTAATTAGTTACAGTTACCTTATCAAAAGAATGTAATTAGTTACAATTACAGCTACTTGATTTTAAAAAGTAACCAGTTACCAGTACAGTTCCTGCAAATATGTAACTATGTTACTTTACCGTTACTGTCAGTTACATTGATTCTATAAAGAAAATAAAGAAAAACATTTTAGAACCCATCAAAATTCAAGTAGATTTTAATTAATTTTTCTTTGTGTAAGCTTACTGTACAATTCTTAGAATTACACAATATGAAAACATGTATTTTCTGAACATCATCAAAGCTAAATTTGAAAATCGATTATTCAAGTAAGGCAAAAGGTAACGACCTGAAGTCGTTACCGTTACACGCTTTTTGTAATTGGTTACAATTACTTTACTGCGTCTTTATAAAATAAAGCGTTACCTCTAGCGTTACTGAAAACTAATTAATTACAACTAACCCGTTACTTCCAATGTCTGATTTATATGCACTGTAAAATCCTAAAATATGCTCATGTATATGCACGGAAAATTAATAAAATATGCGCTGGATTTTTTTAATCATGCACTAAATTGTTCAAAATATGCAACTAAATATGCAAATGTTAAATACAGATATAACCTGAAAACTTTTATTTAGCGTTGCTAATTTATTTATGTTACAAAATCTCTAAACGAAAGTACAATAAAAAAATACAAAAGATACATAGGAATAATCGGAATACTAAAATACAATTAAATATTTAATGTTAAAATAAAATACAAATTACAAAATATTAATACATGCATATTTAATTAGGGTAATTTTTACGAAATGATTGGTTGTTTGTTTTTTGTACAATTATACTTAATTACTTAATGTTTCTCTAAATTAACGAGGAAAGATTGCCTTTTATCGAATGAGAATTTTCGTTGTATTATCGAGTGCCCACAGTTTTCGAAACTAATCTTACCCGCAAGTAAAAACCTACTGCAGTAGGCTCGACATACAATCTTGGTTTAAAAACAAAAATATCCTCTAAGAAACAATTGTTAGCTGCTGAAAATGCTTTAAACAAAACTTGGCACTATGTAGTACTTTTACAAACAATTTACTATGTGGATACATTCATGGACATTTGCAGCATTCTAGGAAATCACTTTTGGGGAATGATTCCTCTTTGAAAATTTATGAAAAAATATTCCCCTTTCTCAATTGTTTTTATTCCTTACATTATTTTTCACCTGGACACACTACAAGCAGGCACTTTTATATTAAGTTTAAAACGTAATCTAGAAATTGCTTGTAAAAACACTAGTAAATTTGAATGCAATGTAGTCAAAGTCAAGCGTCTGTTGTTGCCGGTCTGCACATTCACGTCATACACATCTCAATCGTTGCTCTTCACGTCTTTATCGTATGAGATAAATTTCCGAGAAATTACAAACGGATATAAATACCTAAAAACTTCAATCTGAAACAAACTTGTTTTTTGTGTTGTGATCTCCTTTAAACTGTAATTGTTTAAGGGTTTGAAGGGTTCTTAGATTTTCTTTTCTTTCTTTCTCGTTTTGGCAGTTTTAAATCTTTCTGTAGTATACCTACATACAATGCATAAATTCAATTTTCAATGTTGTCCGAAAGTTGATAAGTGTGGATTCTGTTTCATATTTTGCTCCAGAAAATCGAAGAAATTATGAATCGATATGCTCTTAATTAACATATATGCACAATTGACTCGAAATATGCAAAATATGCAAATTTATTTTGATGCCATTTAATTGGTTTTTATTAGATACGAATAGAAACAAAAGCATTTTTTGACATGTCTACGTATAGTCACAAATATGCATTTGCATAGAATCCGTGCTACGATTATTACTAAAGGAAAATATCTTCTGTTTAGATTGTCTTGTGTTTGTTTGGTCCTCTTCCGTTATCATTATCGTCTTAAATTAATGTGGACTTATGTATTAAACTATTAGGGATCTCCCGAAAAATACGAAGGAGAAATATGCTGAAATTCATGTAATCACATAATCTTTGGGGATTTTAAAATTGGAAATCATACCATCCACTAGAAAAACCTACACAAATTATTATGCAACGCTAATAAGTTAGCGTTTGTAGTCTTTTATTCAAAAGTAACGCGTACACTTTATTTACGTGTTGTAAATTAGATTTCTGTTTAAATGATTTCTACGGTAACCTAAAAAAATATTAATACAATTAAACCCAATCTGTGACATTTATATCTATAATAATATTTTGAAGTTCAATATTATTAAAACGTCGTCTTTAGTACGTATTCAATATGATGTCAATAATACGTCTTTTATAGAAACATTAACGTTACTGACAAAAAATTACCAAACGTCGACGTCGTAGTGACGCGACTTTGTTTGCTGGCTAACGCTTCAATTTTTTTTAATGGGAAGGTATCCCTTTATTGTACTCATTTGATAGAATGTTTTTCTCTTTTCAATGATGTAAAACTTTGATACACTTACATAAGTAAATTTTGATTAAAACACAAAAAATTGTTTGAATACGCTTAAAAGTTTATTTATTCATCTGTTACCTTTCCAGACACGGTCTTTTAAATTTTCAATACCATCTAGTCACACTATGGTCGGTGTGATACAGTTTTTTTTGTTGCGACAATTGAATGCGTCGTAGAAATGTCAATTAATAACCGAACTGAAGCGAAAAGTTATTTGTTTAATTAATTTAAGCATTTTGATTAACGTGAGGATAACAAAGTTACAAAAATACGACTTGCTATGAATCATTTATCAGAAATACGTCGTATCAAAATTTTAAGGATGCTGGGATATGAAGACAGAAGGAGAACACAGGAGGAAGTTTGCAATTTGTTTAATAACGTGCACTCCGAATACCATATTTCTCAGTCTACTGTAAGTAAAATTTTGTATAAATTTCATGAGACGGGTTCTGTCAAAGATTGTCCAAAAACGAGCAGACCTACAGCTCTAAATAATAAACAACGTGAAAATATAATGTTGGCTGTCGTGGAAAATCCACATGTTTCTGTTCGACAAATTGCTGGTGAACATACTTTGAAGAACTCCACTGCACACCAAGTTCTAAGAAAGGAGAAGTGGCATCCGTATAAACCTTGTATAGTTCAAGAATTATTAAAAGAAGATTTATATCGAAAATTGCAATTTTGAGAAGAAATAACACATAGGCTTCAGGAAAATGCAAATTTTCATAAAAATATCCTCTTCACTGATGAGGCAACCTTTTGTTTAAATGGTACCATTAACAAACAAATCACGCGCTACTGGCATTCGCTAAATCCTGGTTGGTATGTAGAAGGGTACACCCAATATTAGCAGAAAGTCAGTGTCTGGGCAGGAATTATTGGAACCCAAATTTTGGGACCTTTTTTGATAGAACATAATTTAACAGCAGATGCTTATCTAGATTTTTTAAGATTTGACTTAGTTCCTGCTTTAGCTGTTCTATTTCCTAATGAACTAGATCCAGATGTACCCCATAAGAGAATATGGTTGCAGTAAGACGGGGCTCCTCCTCATTTCGGAATTAATGTCCGACAGTTTCTTGATAACACTTTCCCTTATCGACAGATAGGCAGAAGAGGTGCAGTAGAATGGCCAGCTCGCTCGCCGGATTTAAGTCCACTTGATTTTTTCTGTGGGGCCATCTCAAAAATAAGATTTATGTCGATATGCCTGAAGATATTGAAACTCTAAAAGACCGTATTAGTACAGAGATTAGGGCTATCAAACCAGAATCGATTCAAAATGCAGTAAACGAATTTGAAAGACGACTTTATCATTGCCAAGCTGTAAATGGTGCACACTTTGAACACCTTCTATGAACTGTAGAGTGTAGTTATACAAAATTTTCAATTCGTAACAGATGAATATTGAAATAAACTTTCAAATAATTGTTTGCGTTTTAATCAAAATTTACTTATGTAAGTGTATCCAAGTTTTACACCATTGAAAAGAGAAAAACATTCTCTATCAAACGAGTACAATAAAGGGATACCTTCCCAATAAAAAAAATTGGAGCATTGTTCGTTGCGCTTTTGTTTTTTTAAAACATAGTTATTTGGTATTGCCCTATAATGTAAAACTAAACACTAAACCACTTTTATACGAAACATTTTTTTATAAAAGGCATATTTACTGAGATATATAGGATATTCCATACTTTTCCGACACACTGTATTAATAAAAGTAATTTGTCCAACATGTTTAGTGCCTTTAAAAGCTCCGACCTTGCCCGTGGTAGAGCTTTAGGTGTTTCAAACGCGCCCTGGACAATTACAGCTTTTTAACCGCAGGTGACAAAAATTCTTGCCACTGTTTACTACATGTCTAATTGTAACTGAGATAATTAAAAACATATTATACGATATAGAAAACTTACCCCAAAGAAAGAATATTCTAACCGTAAACTTCAAGATTTATAATCAATTTATGCGAATACCTATCAAAACCTTTTTTGTACCCCACGTTACTGCAGGCAACGCGAATTTAAAGTTCTCAATGCAATTAGGTATCGAAAATTAAAAAAAAAGTATTTATACGCCAAGAATTATAATAACAAACGATTTCGGCAAAATCGATGTTTTGACCAAGTTCCAGTTTATGTGTAAGCTAAACTTGCACAGATTGTCAAAAAGCATTCATAAAACTACGAAAACTTACTCAGAAAAAGATACTATCAACTACAGTAAATTTGAAGATTTATAATCATGTTATGTAAATATTAATCAATCTTTTTTATACCTCACATTACTGCAGGCAATGCGAATTTAGAATTTTCAAGGCAAGTTAGGTACCGGAAATTAAAAAAAAGAGTATTTAAGCAGTAAGAAATATAATAACAAACTATTTCGACAAAATCAGTCTTTTGGTCAACTTCAAGTTTTATGTGCAAGGTTTATTACTTTCTGTAAAAAACGCGGAAATCATAAACCACAAATATTATCTAAAGATCATTCACGGACTCGATATTTTCTTCAGTGACTTGCAGATCAGTGTAAATAAAATAAATCAAATTTCGCATGGTGAGAATCGATGCAATTTCTGAATCCACAATGATAATAACTACGGTATTCACGTTTATGATTTTTACTATTAGTGTATATGGTAAGGAGGAAGCTCCAATAAGACATCCAGACTTTGGTTTAAACGTAGTAAGTACAACTTCAAATCTTTAAAATTCAAAGAACAGGACAAAATATGTAATAGTGTACTGTAGTGTAAATTACAGATAATCAAGATTGAGCTCAGTATTTTGAAAGTAAGAAAGAAATTATAGTCTCTCAGTGTATTTATTTTGCAAAATTTTACTTAGATTATTTAAATCAATTGCTCATACTTAATTTTATAATGAGAAAAACAGCAAGTCTTGCATATCACTCATAACTGCATAATTTTAGCTACGATAGATGTTCAGACTGTTATAGTTCTCGAATATTGAAAGTTACATCAAAATATCACAAGAACAACTGGGAATGTCGTCGTGTTAAAATAGTTTGCAACTAGTATTTTTACATATAATTAATTCAAACTATATCAAGCTACAAAAATCATCACTTTTTCCTGTTAAAAATGTTCTTTGAACTAATAAAATACACATTTTAAAAAGTAACCGGGATGCTATCGCATGTAGGTAACTTGTTAAACAAATTTTATGAATTATTAATTTGTAAACAAATTAATTAGTACGAATAAATTTCAATTTAATTTGATTGTAAGCATTTCAAGCGTCAGATAATTACATGAAGTTATTTATTATGTTGTTTTTACTTCTATAACAGAAACAAATGATACAAAATCACGGATACCCTTTTGAGAATCACACACTTTTGACAGACGATGGATACATATTGGAGATTCATAGAATTCCATATGGAAGAAACATTAGTATTAAAGATGAAACTCGGCCTCCTGTTTTGCTCTTACCTGGTTTATTCTGTAGCTCAGTCGATTGGGTAAATGTAGGAACTGAAAAAAGTTTAGGATTTATTTTAGCAGATCAAGGATATGACGTATGGTTGGCAAATCCTAGAGGAACGACCTGGTCTCGAAAACATACCCAACTAATCCCTGACAGAGATGAAGATTTTTGGAATTTTAGGTAAACACGGGGATGTCAGTTTGAATAAAAGACTAACACATTTTTGTTCCAGTTTTCACGAAATCGCTTACTACGATTTGCCAGTGATTATCGATCACATTCTTAATGTTACACATCACAAATCGCTGTTTTATGTAGGACATTCCCAAGGAACAACACTTTTATTTATATTAGCTTCTATGAAACCAGAATATAATCATAAAGTACGACTATCTGTGGCTTTAGCTCCTTCCGCTTACCTTACCCATGCACGAGCATCGTATGATGTTTCGTTGCTAGACTTATGGAAACGCCTAGAGGTATGAATAAAAGGTACTAATTATTAAATAAACTAAGAAAATTAAATAGACTTGACCCTAAACAGCTTAAAAGATTTCACAACGCAAAGTCTGCTTTTTTTAGTGATAGGTTTAAAGAAAGTATTTATTGCCACTTAAAAAGTCTGTCTAAAATATCCCTATGTACACTGTAAACCTGATTATTCATATTATTTTGTACGTATTTAAGAATCTAACATACTAAACTCCTTGGTGATATTGATTCTATCATTACCTTCCCGTTTGTGAACAAGCAGGTGCTTTAAATAAGCCGTATAAGCTCTATTAAGCTAAGAAGAAAATATAGATTTAAAAAGGCTAATAGAAAAGAAAAAACTGAATTAGTTTTAGGATACTACATATTATATTCGAACATTTTGCAGCCAGTGATACGTCCAAACGAACTTCACGAAGTTCTGCCACGAACTCCAATGTATGGAACGCTAGCGCAAATTTTTTGCAACGACTATTCACCATTACGGCATGCATGTGTAGAAATTGTTTATTTCCTTACGGGTGGCCATTCAGGAGATCATCTCAATAAGGTGACCGCTTTTACTTCTTTTGTTTTTGTTCTTACTAATTACTTCTTGCCCACAGACATTGATACCTGTAATTTTATGGAACACTCCTGCTGGATCGTCTGTGAAACAGCTTATACATTACATGCAGATGCATCTTTCAAGTGAGTCCTTTGTTCTTGAGATTACTAATATTCCATTTCAGTTGGGATACTAATATTAAGTATTATAATGTTTGATTAAATACAATTCAAAAGCCATACAGAAATTAATAAGGTTTTACATTTGTAGAAGCATTTCAACAGTACGATTATGGAAAACAAATGAATCTGAAGAAGTATGGTCAATCAAAACCACCTAAGTATCATCTCAATAGGGTTACTACGCCGCATCTTCTTTATCGTGGGAGCGATGACACTATTTCCATAAAGAAGGTAATGTATAGTTTCGCGTATCTTTAATTATAAGAAACTGCAAACTGATTTGGTTTCAGGATGTTGATAAATTAGCTTCAAAACTACAGAACGTAATAGTCAACAGAGAAATACCAGCATTTAACCATTTAGATCCTTTATGGGGTATCGATGCAGCTAGAATAATTTACAACGAAGTTCTTGGATTTATGAAAAAATATAAGGATAACGAGATTTAGAGTTAAAAATGACCTATAAATATAAGAAATCTTGTCTGGGTGGAAAAGTTTAATATACAACACACATTAATATAGTGATATAGGCAGCTTTGTTTTTCTTGTAACGCCTAGACTCTTTTACCTATAGTTGCAATTAATTACCAAAACTTATAACATAATGTTATAGGTTTGTTTTTTCCTAATTATGTATTTTAAATATCAACCTTTAGAAAAGTTCTGTAGTTTTACGTTGCCAAATGTTTCAGATCAATATTTGCATGCTTTGATCGATCATGTCTAACGGTTATTCTAACGTGCTTTCAAAAAGTATAGCATCTGTGTAACGTATAAAATTAAAAACGTACGTCGACAACTTATTAATTTATGTATTTGTCAAAGTAATGGACACGTTCAGGAATAAACACCCAGTTTCACTAGTTGGCTGTGGAATCCATCTACAGGGTTTCAGCTCCGTAACAACTATTGATATACACTTTATTAAATAAAAAAATAAAGGGTTCTTACCATTTGGGGATTACCTTTAGACAAAGCGTAACAATAAAAATAACAACTACAACACATTAAAGTTTCTTAACTAATCTTACGAACTAGGTTTGAAGCAATAATTTTTAAAAACATGGATTGAGTTTCTTAAGGTTCCTTTTCAGTGCCCTGAAAACTTCTTAATACTTAATAGTACACTTTTTTTCTAAAGTGTACTCAAATGAGAAGTGTTAAAGTGTGTCTCACTATCTTACATTGGAGGTAGGTGTTAAAGGAAGACAGGTATTAGAGAATTTTTCTTCTCGCTATAATATCTGATTTTTAATTAAAAGAATTAGCAATTTTAATTATTTCGACGCAATAAGCAAACTAGTGCAGAAAATTAGATTTTATTTGTACAGTAATGCAGACTCCTTTGTTTCCCTCACATGTATTACAGCAATCCTTCTTTATTATTAATAGATTAATTGAAATTCTAATTAACAAATAATTATTTTAGGCAACCAACATTACTTCTTACAGCTTCTAAGGACCGTTTTAGAGTTTTGAAAATAAAAGTATGACTCTAAATACTTATTGTAAAGCAGGTAGTGAAATCGGTAAAATGCTTTTAAAACAAGTCTCTATTCACTTCTAGTTTATTGTATTTACAGCACATGTTTTTCAAGCTTTCGAAAATAAGACATTTAAAGAATTTATGATTTTAGTGTTCTGAAAACAATTCAAAATGTAAGCTCTTGTTTAGTTTAAATTTGGTTTGTACAATTTTGGGAAAGAAAGTTGAATACAATGCAGTTTCGTGAACTTGAAAATATATTTTTTAGTAAGGAAACAGTTATTAAATACTGAACATACAGAGAATTGTTTTTAAATCTGCTTTCAAAGCCTTTGCTTTGAATTCTATTTCAAATATAATCTTACTGTTCTACTGACCTATTTACCTTATGTACAGGATTTTCAATGACTATCTTTCCGAGCTATAACGTCGCTACTGATTATGATGAGATCTATCTGATAAATCACTTTCAGTTACACCGGAGATGCCATCAATTTTGTTATTAATATATTTTTACATATTTGAGACCTACAACCGATTCAGGGTGCAGCGACATAGATCTTTGGGAATTTTAAGTCTACTGCACTTTTTAAGAACTTCCGGTTGAAGTTGATAATTTCTCCGGTTTAATCGAAATGATATTGATGATATCGCTATTTTACAAAAAGGAAAATTTAATAAATACTAACAACGTTGCAGGTAGGGCCGTGACTTTGAAAAGAATATATTCGACGTCGAAACCCAGAGCAAAACCTGCATTGTTGACCTTTAAACTGGATGCAGATTTCAAAAATCCTATTTAAAATGAAAAGGTTGATGGCATTTCTGATTGAAGCGGAAATAATATCATTTTCATTATAAGCCTGTGTTACAGAGAAGAAGGACTTATTTATATGTCGAAACTTAGATCCACCCGATCACTATTGATCGTATTGTATAGTGTAGCTTGATACCGAAAATTATTGAACATCCTGCATAAGAAAAGCTGGAAAATACATAAAAGAAAATTTAAAACACTATATTTTTTAAAAAATTCAATATATTTTACCAAAAAAAATATTAAGCATTATCATCTTGGCAATACAATTGACAGTACAATACAACTATTATAATAGCTTTGTAAAGTTACTAATTACAAGACTGACATAAAGTTTAAACTTTTTAAAAATAATAAAATTTTCACTTTCCAAAAAAACGATGCATTCAACTTATTTTCATATCCTACATTACATATTTTGTATAGTAAAATAGTCCTAGCGGATAAACCGCTCTCGCTACAGCGCAACGAATAATGCTTCAATTTTTTTAATGGGAAGGTATTCATTTATTGTACTCATTTGATAGAGAATGTTTTTCTCTTTTCAATGATGTAAAACTTTGATACACTTGCATAAGTAAATTTTTATTAAAACACAAAAAATTGTTTGAATACGCTTAAAAGTTTATTTATTCATCTGTTACTTTTCCAGATGCGGTCTTTTAAATTTTCAATGTCATCTAGTCACATTATGGTCGGTGTGATACACTTATGTTTGTTGCAACAATTGAATGCATCGTAGAAATGTCAATTAATAACCGAACTAAAGCGAAAAGTTATTTGTTTATTTAATTTAAGCATTTTGATTAACGTGAGGATAACAAAGTTACAAAAATACGACTTGCTATGGATCATTTATCAGAAAAACATCGTATCGAAATTTTAATGATGCTGGGATATGGAGACAGAAAGAGAACACAGGAGGAAGTTTGCAGTTTGTTTAATAACATAATATCAAATATATTTTTTTAAGTACCTATAGTTAAGTATCCTTTTGAAATTTCTTGTACAATTTTTAACAGCTGGAAACAGTGACCTTTTAAGGTTTCAAGTAAGATATGTCAAGATTTTTCAATTTTCCAGAACTCCTTTGAAACATGTTCATATCTCAAACATTGTAAATAAGACACCAGTTTTTTTTAAGAAACGTACTATGCCAGAAAGTTTCCTTGCCTTTAATTTGATGTAATTAATTTATTTACATCGACTTGCGTTTCCAAAGCCTACCACAACCGTTAGTCGCGTTCTTTTACTGGCATGCAGGTTAATGAGTTTTATTTAAAAAATAAAAATTAAAGTTTGAAGTGTTTGCATAAAATTATGGCTATTTTTTAACATTGTGTTCCGGTGTGTCATTTGGTGTGGAATCATTCAGTTCAAGTAATTTTATTTTAAACAATAAACACTCTTTATCATTTTCCGAATCATGAAGTCTTGTACTAAATATAACTGATTCCAAAAACACTAGAATATTAATTCTTAAACAATTAAGCAGGTACTTTTCCAGATGACTACTTATCATTATCTACCACCTAGGAACAACGGTAAGTTTTAATCAGTTTTACAGTAGCAATCAACTACCAATTGAAAGATAAGAAAATGATATAAAAATCAATGCTAGAAAAAAATTTAACCAAGTAGACCCAGACAGCGATAAAAATGAAAGTTCTGATTCTTATTACAATAGTTGCTTTAGTGGCTGTGGCACAAGTAAGGAATTTGGAACACATTACTTTTGTTTTATAGCTTTATATAAACAACAGTTAATAATAATAATTAAACACAGGCTGCAAAAGATTGGTCTAAAATAAAACCGAAACATCTACGTGTTACACCAAGGATCCCTACTGCAGCACCACGAATAGTAGGAGGATTGGAAGCAGAGCCGCATGGAGTAGCCTATCAGGTAAATGTTTCATAGTTAGTCCAACTTTCTATTGCTTTAGGTCGTTCAATTTCCTTTTGCTGTTTTTTATTTTCAAAGTAGTATAAAAAAATTATACAATATAAATATTTTGCTGTACATAGGCTGCAGTCATTAGTGGAGGAGCGTTCTGTGGTGGTTCGATTATTAGTGACAATGCAGTACTTACAGCAGCTCATTGTGTTGATGGGTAAGTATTCTAATTTTAATGATTGAGATAAAATTGATAAAAATATTAACGTTTCATTTATTCTCGCGCTTAAATAACTTACTGAGTTTTATTTCGATCGTATTTCAGAGCGGACTCATCAGAGGTAATTCTCAGCGCTCACAAAATTCTAGAAGATGAACCAGCCCAGCAGATTATTAAATCGAAAACCATTAAGGTGCATAAAGGGTGGGATCCTTACAGAATTTTAAACGATATTGCTGTTGTCATTCTTTCTGAGAAAATCAGAATTGACCGTAAGTTTCTTGTTTCAAATTGTCTTGTAATATGTGAACTCTTATTGAACAATACTGTTTTTAGGCACAGCAAGAATTGTTTCTCTGAATACTGATAGCTCTTCTCTCGAGGGTGAATTTGGCCTTGTAAGTGGTTGGGGCTTAGATTCTGATTCGTCTAGTTCCATCAGTCCTATTTTGCGTTATACCGTAGATACTATTATTTCCAACAAGGAATGTGAACGATTCTTTGGTGGTTTTGTCACCAAGACTAATGTATGTTTGAATGGTAGTAATGGTAGGAGCGCATGCAGCGGAGATTCTGGAGGTCCTCTCATTGTCAAAAGTTCTGGTGATGAACCCATACAAGCTGGTATTGTTTCATTTGGAAGCGCAGCTGGTTGTGAAAAAGGCTATCCTTCTGTCTATAC
>VTPC01081964.1:0-14663 GCA_011009095.1 Ignelater luminosus | reverse complement strand
AAAAACTGCGCGTCCAAAATGGCTGAAACTTTGGTGAGTAACTGTCAACAGATAAACAACGAAATTCAGTAGCTTTTATTTACGAGTGCTACCATCTTCACGTTGAAGTCGGAAACTTTTCAGACTACCCTCGTAGTAAATTCTCTGGAACTGTCATTTATACTAAATGTAAGAGCTGCAAAATCATTCATTCTGTACTTCATCGTTTGTCAATCACCTACTTACTTAAAATTGGAGTTGTTAGTTCTGTTGTTTCAGACCATCTGTTCATTATTTTGTATTGATTTGAGGACGATATCTCGGAATGTTTAGTTATACACCGTATGGCTCTGAAGAATCTATTGTAAACCTTTTTTGATTCAGACTCACGTAGTTGTACGATAAGAAGTATTCAAGTCATTAAGAAATGGGTTAAAAATTGTAGAGTATTATTTGATAATGCAATGGATGATGTCATAATCAAATAATACGCTGTTAGATATAGATGAGTTGATTTATTCAAATTAAGTCTTCTAACAGCCACATATGTAATGTATTTAGGTAAGTATATTTGAGGAGAGCGTTTAGGCAAAATGTGTTAGGGAAATCTGCGAAGTTAAGTAGCCAGACACATTCGACCAACGCTGCTGGAATAAAATCTTTCTTCGTTATTAACCATTCCTTGTCTACATATGTTATTATTTAGAAATTACATTTTATCTTTTCCCTGTAAAATAGAAGCCTCTCGTTTAACGTTCTTTTATATTGTTAAGATTTACGACTTTATAACATTATTTCTGCTATAGAATTCTTTAATAAAATGTTTTCTTTTATTCTGAAAAGCAATGCACGAGAGCTTTGAATATAATATAATTACCTTTAATTTCGCATTTTATAAATTCAAATATTCTATTTCAAGGAAATTTTGCTCCTTTATCTTTTATTCGTTCGAAGTTTTATTCTCCTTTAGATCGTAAAACTGCCACTTGTCTAGACCAGGGCAAGAATTATTTTTACATTTGATCTATTAATTGAACAGAGCAATGCTCGAATTTGCAACCGAATTACTTCACACCCTCGTTGTCTTCCTTGGTGGTTTTGGTGTCACGAACCCAGGCAGACAAATAAACTGCCTGACCAACCCCTCTTAGAGTTGGAGAATTCTCAATGCATCAGACAGTTCGAGGAGTTCGATAAAAGATCGCGAATAAGCAAGACACGGGCGCCGGCGTCTTCCGTATGTGCCTAGTTTGGATTTCACGAGTTCCGGGATAATCTCAAAGGGTTGAGAAATATCCACTAGGCCTGCATTACGCCTGAGAGTACCTTTCGTGAATAATTCTGTCTTCGCTAATAAATAAGTTGATAATTCCTGGGTTTTACCAGAAGTATCGTTACCGTGTTTGTAGTTAAATGGACCTTTCGTCGTAACGACGGACCAACCAAATTCTTCGCACAACGAACTCATGTTAATTCTGCCGTCTCGATTTTCTTTTATTGTTTCGTACCTTTCGAAGAAACCATTGATGTTGCCGTGCTCCTTGTGTAAATATAATTCCGTCTTATCTTCTGTGAGTTTGTATTGTGCAATCAACATCTGCCTCCAGTCAAAGTATGTACGTGAAATGTGGATCGTCACTGGATAATCTAATGTACTAGATAACAAATTTTGTGTAAACCAGTACATAGTACCGTGTTTGTAATTTGTGCCATTAAATTGGATATCTCTTGGATAGTTCCAGTTTCACGGTAAACAATTTTTACCATTAAACATTTATACCTTGTAAAGAAGCTAACGTTGGCACACAGCATCTAGCAGTTTCGGATTTGGTTGCGTGCCCATACAAATATATTTCGACGACTCGTCACCAATTGCTTTAGTTAAGAGTAGCATAAGATTCAGTTTGTTGTAATCGTTTTGCATAGTAGTGAAAAACTTTGTAATTTTATTTACCTAGTTAAAACCTATTATTTGTAAGGTTGTTAACGTAACGTTAAATGTTTGAAAAGTTATCAGTTATTTACCAGTTTATTAACGTACAGTTTAAACCATCGAAATTTATCGATCATCTTTTAACGTAAATATTGTTGTTTATAATTTTACGAATTTTGCCTCTCTTAAGAATTTATTTGAATATTTGAGTGGATCTAAAGCTAAACGAAAAATAACTAGAGGTGACGACCTCAGCAATAAAAATATTGATACCACATATATTTATTTATGTGTGCTTCTTTTTATAAGAGATCGCATAGTTAATATTCACGAATGTTTTGTACTTTCAAGACCTTGTTATTATCTTCATAAAGCCGGCGTTCCCTGTGGCCAATTTACTCATTTTTTATTTGTTCGTGTATCTTGCTATTTTTCTGTGTACGAGGGTGGTCTGAAAAGTTTCCGACCTCAACGTGAAGATAGCAGCACTCGTAAATAAAAGCTACTGAATTTCGTTGTTCATCTGTTGACAGTTACTCACCAAAGTTTCAGCCATTTCGGACGCGCAGTTTTTATGTAACAGTCGTTTGAGTGAGTTGATGTGAGTTTTTTGTGAAAATGGACAAAATCGAGTATCGAGCTGTCATTAAATATTTATTTTTAAAAGGCAATACGCCTTCGCAAATAAAAGATGAGTTGGATTCTGTGTATGGGGACTCTGCACCATCATCTACAACAGTGAAATTTTGGGCTGCTGAATTTAAACGTGGCCGTAAGAGCTTGGGAGACGATGAACGTTCGGGACGTCCAAAAACTGCAACTACCGACGAAAACATAGCCAAAGTTCACCAAATGGTGCTAGACGACCGCTGAATTAAAGTGAGAGAGATAGCAAAGGTTATGAACATGTCAAAAGAACGTGTTTGTCACATATTAAATCAACATTTAGGCATGAGAAAGCTGTCCGCGCGTTTGGTGCCGCGTTTGCTCACGTTAGACCAAAAACGTGTTCGAATGAATATTTCCAACGCTCTTTTGGCGCAGTTTAAGCGAAATAAATCCGAGTTTTGGCGGCGATTAATTACTGTAGATGAAACTTGGATACACCATTATACGCCCGAAACACAAATACAGTCCAAACAGTGGACTGCAAAGGGGAAACCGGCTCTAAAAAAAGCAAAAACTGTTTTTTTCGGCTGGGAAAGTGATAGCGACTGTTTTTTGGGATAGTCATGGAGTTATTTTAATCGATTATCTTCAAAAAGGTAAAACCATTACAGGAGCATACTATGCATCATTACTTGACAAGCTGAAGGCAGAACTTGCGACAAAACGGCCACATTTGCAGAAAAAGAAAATCCTGTTTCACCAAGACAACACACCGTCTCACACCTCAGCGGTTGCCATGGCGAAAATCCACGAATTAGGGTTTGAACTGCTTGACCATCCGCCTTGCTCACCAGATCTAGCACCAAGCGACTTCTTTTTGTTCCCTCATCTAAAAATGGCGCTCGGAGGACAAAGATTTTCGTCAAATGAAGAGGTAATTACCTTCGTGAACAATTATTTTGCAGAGAAAAATGCCGAGTACTATTTGGACGGGTTACAAAGATGGGAGCATCGCTGGGAGAAGTGTGTAGAGCTACAAGGAGACTATGTTGAAAAATAAAAAAAATCTTTGTTAGGTCGTACACTTTTCAGACCACCCTCGTATATATGTACAAACAATTATTTCTTTCTGTATGCAGTGTAACTCAGGATTGCTGTACTCTGTTTGTAACTTCAATTTAAGAGTATGCTAATAGATTTTGTTAATTTATCTTTTGACTTTTCTTTTGGAAATAGCATATGACTAGATTGTTTCAGAAATCTGCTGTTTTGTGACCAGAGATTGACGAGCTTCACATACATACAACATATTAGTTTGATTCCGTACTCGAAACGTAAGTATCTTCAGAGTGTGCAGTGCAACCACGATTTTTTCTGTTCGAGTAACGTTCGAACCTATGGTTCGGACATGACAAGCTCATGACCCAGTAACCGAGATACAGAGATCAGCTATAGGATCTTCCCTTCAAAATTAGGTCAACAAGTTTCTACTGCAGCTGGCGCCCTTTTGATCCCGAATATCTTTTGGATTCTCATATCTATACTACCGTCTACTGCTGGCTCTAGGCCCTTGTTACCCACGACCCGTCTTCGGTCGTCAAAAACTAGCATTACAAGTGGCATACAGATTATATATATAGTTAGGTATATCGATGGATCACTAATTCCAGTTTTGCACGTAACAGGTGTTTTTCAAAATTGTATAGGGTATACTTTTGTGGTTCTTTACATAGATACTGAGTAAATCACTCTTTTGCTTTAATAATACGTATTTCTAAGCAAAAGCGTTTTATAAGATTATGTTTCACATCTATGTACTACGTCTGTAGTCGCCAAGCATCGGCATAAAATGAGACGCATATACCGTATTTAAAAATTCTTCTACTATTTCCGGTTCTCTTTCTATTTTACAAGACATACTATAGAAGCAATAGAAATTTACAGGTACCGTAGAATCTTACGAGGGTAATTTTATCAATTTCACAAGATTTAGAAGTCAGTTATGCGACGACTCTCACTACCATCAGAACTGACTAACAGCGTTATCATACAATATATTTCTACTTTCTTTTTTTCCAGATAAATTCTGCCTGTAATATGGCTTTTCATTTCTTTCACTTTTTCTTGAAGGGACTCATGGCTTGTTTCTAAAATAAACAGAAGTACTTGCACAACAGATTCTTGGATCAACATTACATTAGTCTAGTCTACTGTATAAACTTATACTCTAAGTGCACCGTTTACAAGATACGGAATATCTTTAATTTAGATGATTTTGTTTTTTTTAATATCTCGGAAACAACTTGTGACGTTTAAATGAAATATAACTAATGAACCTGCTTTTGGCGATATAGCATGCCTTAAGTACTACAATTAGAGCTTACGCCAATATTCTTCTTCGATCGATCATCAATACAATAGAAAATCGTCATCACACATTCTAAACTTCTTTCAATGACTTCAACTTGTCTTCTGTTTTGTATTGAATTTTATCAGGAAATCTCTTGTAAATATCTTTTTAACCTTTTTTGAAACAGTTGCTCTAGAAGCATCAAAGTGCAAGCGCGGATGATACCTCTGTCATCTGGACACATTGGCCACACGCGCCGTCTCAATTCCTAAATCTATTAAACAACAAATACCCAAATGTCAAGTTTACTACGAAAGTCGAAATCTTTCTTACCTATACCAACCGATATCTAAATGTATATTCTCATCATAACCCGGCATGCAGAGATCTCTGATTCACTAACTTGTTCATCAAACGTGATAGCCAGGGTCGAACCACAGGTTCGAATGATACTCAAATAAATTAAATGGAGGTTGTACTGCACTCTCTGTAGATACTTACTTTTGAAATGTCGACGCCACTGGATTTCGAGACAGCTGATTTCTGCAATGCTTAATAAGTATGCTGATAACCCAATAAAAGATCGAAATAAGTTAATACATATATTAGCATACTGTAAAAAAGGAAATATAAAAACAGGTTACAGCAGTCCAGGTCACACTGTTGGACAACTTATATACACACATTAATAAACATCAATAAACAAATAAACAACTGCACCAGATATAAACATATACACTGTAAATGCAATCCGATGAAGTTTATTAATATTTACGGTTCAACAATCCAGTGCAATATAAGTGGCGCTAGTAAAATAAAAGCAAGATAAACATACATACAAAGAATCGTCCGTAAATATTGGAATAAAATTTGTTGGTCATTTGTGAAAGAAGCATAAACC
This sequence comes from Ignelater luminosus, assembly GCA_011009095.1. Taxonomy (NCBI): domain Eukaryota; kingdom Metazoa; phylum Arthropoda; class Insecta; order Coleoptera; family Elateridae; genus Ignelater; species Ignelater luminosus. The sequence continues at coordinate 8,891 of VTPC01081964.1, read as the reverse complement.
TTAAAATATGACAAATGTAAATAATAGCTGTAATTAAAGTGAATTCATTGCCTGCAGGTGTTTTGCAATTAACCGTAAATCCCAGATTTTATATAAATAAATCGTCAAACAATTTGACAAAATTGTTAACTAATAAAAATTTTCGTTATCAAAACTTAGTATGAATAAGCGATAAAGATAAACATTGACTTTATAAATATTGTTCATAAAAAAAATGCAAACCAATAAAAGATATTAAAGATTCTGAACAAGTTAGTTACGTTACAATTCAGCAAACAATATATTTCTATTAATTAAATTAGTATTAACGGACCTTTCACCACTGTAAAACGGTCGTCGAGTTTTTCACCAGTTCGAAACAATGTTCTGAGGTTCTTCACCAATGTGAAGTGGTGATTAAGTAATTTTTATGATGGTCACTTTTATCCAAGCGGTTGGTGACATGACGATAATACTATGCTGATATATTTCGCAAGTAATTGCGAATGTAGTTGACAAATTGTATGAGTCAACAATGCTTCTTACCATACGTGAACTAATCCAATACAAAGAGAACCCAGTTGTTGGCACCGAATACACTGAATTTGCGGCACTGGTTCACACAAGATTTGATTTACAGTTACTACATAAATCTTTACAAGAATAGACGTCTTTCTCATACGTTAGGTAACAAGATATTTTAAGTGACTTTCAAAATATCTATGTAGAGCGAGGCAGTACGAATCTCGTAAAACGTTCCATGAAAATATTAAGACATTACAAGATAAATAACGGTTTGGTAGTTTTGAGATTTCGTTGTGAAATTATTTGGCAATTTCGAGGTACGGTACGATAAAGACGCATCCGGAATATCCCGGGGAAAGGTCTATCAATTGTCTGACGACGACGGAATTCAATCGCGATATTCTCACTAAGGTATAACTTCACCTTAGCAGAAAATTGGGCCAACATTTGACTATTTCTCGGTAGTTCGCGAAATTATTTCTATGTTCCAAAATTTCACAAGAGAAGACACGAAAGACGCGGGCTTCTGCTTCGATAGCGGTGGATCAACTTTGTTGAGTGTTGAAGCGAAAAAGGTAACTTCCAACCCCTCAAGAGGGTGGAACTAACATAATTGGTTGATCAACATATCGGGTGATCGAACAACCAATAAAATAATGCAAGAAGGGTGTGATTTGCGAGAAATTTGGGCGTTGCACTCGGCAATTATAGCAAACATAAATCTTGTCTGTGCTAGACAAGGTGGAAGATTTATAGTTTTAAGGGTAATAAAACCAAAAGATAATAGTATACAATTCTCTGAATCGCAAAAATGAAGTCTGAAGAATATAAATTCAGAGATAATTTCCTTCTATATCAAGCCCTAACACATCTCTAATTTAATATTAAGAAAACATTTTTATAAAAGAATTCTAGAGAAATTTAATGTTCCCAAGCCATAAATTTAGACAACGTCAAGGGGCATTAAACCGGGCGGCTTTTATGTTACCGAAAGACATTGAACTTAATTTCTAAAAAGAAATAACATATTTACAAACTAAAACATTGAATATAATACAACGATATATCGTCAGTTACAAGTATAAATAACTTATTAAGAAAAAGTTTGTTAATTACTAAATCCTTGTGACATCAACGCCAAAGCAAGATAGCTACTTCTCACCATTTCTCCTTCTTTCTGAATTTCTGTTACAAGAGTATCACCTCCAATGTAATTCACACGTTATCATACTCTTTCATAGTCCTCTAAAGAAGATTCTTAAGAAAGTGATCAGAACGTTAAGTATAATTTCTGTTTCATCAATTACACTATCTAATTGTAAACGGTTCTGTTTCATTAGAGGTTGTCTTTACGGATGATTTCGTGGCTAAAGAGGATTTTAAACGACATAGCAGATATAGAAAAAAGAACTAAGTAAATATAAACTATAAATAAAATGATAAAAATAAAAAGCATGGTACTTTCCAGAACGCAGAAGAAAAGTATAACAAAAAGCTAGAGCCAGTGTTGCAGTTTAAATGCTCATTAACAACATTATCTGGGAAAATGGAAATGTAATTAGATGAATGAGTGAAAGCATCTATAAAAGCATATTTTAATCTAAACAGGGTAGGTTTTTAATAGAAAAAGGATAATCAATAATTAAAGCTAATATAGGCATACTACACAGGGTTGCCAAGGGTCTGGTAACTTTCAGTTACCTTGCACTCTACATTGCTTTATTTTTATTGCTTCAAGATCTTTTCATAACTTTATATTAAAAAGTACTAAGACCGCACTGGTAAATCCCGCTTATACCTAAACCATTTTTCTTTAATTGATTTGCCAAGATTTTTTAGAACTAGGAAAATCATAACTTAGCGTTTATTTCGAACATTCCCTCACTTAAATTTATATAATTTTATATTTCCTTACGGTTTCACATCATTAAATGTTTTGTCAAATCTCTTAAGATTATGTTACGATTGCGAATTAACCAAGATCCTCAACCTATTATGTAACTTGGTGAACAAGATAAAGCGTTATTAAATCGCTTCGATAATTTTAACCGTGAGAAAGTTTGTAATTCTAATAGGAACTAAAATAACTGTCTATGTATACCTAGAGCAAATTATTGTTATTCAACTGTCTTAACAATTAGTTGCAATGACTATGTAATAGTCTTAAGTTTAAAATTGATCATCAAACTGTGGTAGTCTTCGATTTAGTATTGTTTGCTTTTCAACTTGAAAATTTGTTCCAAAACCACATAATTCACAGACTGAAACTCCACTAAATTCCAGTGTAAATCCAATAACAAAAGCCTTCTGTGATTGTGAAACATCGCTGGTATTGTAGATAGGTATCTGTGTCTATAATAGATTTGTGTTTAGGGCGTTTCATCATACTGAATACAAATTCAAGGATTTTAACCCAAAAGAATATTATTCAATTTTCAAATTAGGTTTCTTGGATTAAATTTCTATTTTGTTAATTTTATTAGTATAGTATTTGTACCGGCATAGTTTTTTCTAAAATATTATAAGTAACTACTATTTAATCAGAATTGTTTGCAAATACTTAACACAAAATTATTGATTTGTGTAGGCTGCTTGTTTGATACTGCTTCCAACCTCGAGTGCCTTTCTGTTCTAAACTCGTTCTGTGTGACATACAGAAAGCCACTTTATTTTCGTTTTTATTGTTACAAATTTAATTGACAATGTTTACTCTTATTCGGGTTTTTTAACAGTACTGGTTTATATGGCCTGCGAAATAATCACAACTTGAAACATTTGCGCCTTCTTGTATATTAACTGAAAGATGCTCCCACTCAATTTTACTTTATTTATTGTTGTAGCTACCGGTTTATTCGGGATGAAACCAACGAAAATTAAAATAAGTGGTTGCCGCATTATTTTTGATCATGAGTGCTTTTAAGGTGTGTTGAACTTTAGAAAAATTTGTTCCTTTAGATATATTATTTGATAGCATGCAGAGCGATACAGTAAATTATTCTTTTTCATACTCTTTGTAATCGCAAATAATAATTCTCTATCTAGTGAAAATAAAAAGCTGGAGTTGGCTTTATTTTAGAACTTCACAAATAACATTTTTTCTGGTGAGTGATAAATGATAATGCAGGGGCACATTTTATTAAAATGGAGCGATTCGTAGGCCATATAACCCTACAAAGTCTCTAAACAGGATTGTATGTTTTTCCAAAATTGTGATTTTTTTACACTAGGAAAAGCAATAACAAAATGGATCTTTTCTTATAAGGCTTGCCTCATAGCCAACAATACGTGCAGAATTCTGAAAACAACGAATCGGTCAATTTTGCAGAATCACTTTTGTATAGGAATTTTAAAAACTACAGGAGCCCTCGAGAGAGCTTGTAGGCTCTTAGAGGGCGCCTCTCTAGGTGGCGGATAGGGAAATGCCTCCCAGATATGGATGGTAGGGAAATAATCAAACACCTCTCGCGGACCAAACGGGCATATCGACAGTGTCCGATCCAAAGTGGGCAACTTTCAATAGATCAGACAGCCAACGAAACTTTGGAGAATAGTGAAAACAGGTCAACAAATAAGAACTATAGATGATCCAAAAAAATAGAAGAACAAACGTAAAAGAAGAAAACAGCATACTTGAGATAGCTAATTGCAAAGAATGACAACGATCGAAAAGAATATAGAAAGATACAAAAAGAAACACAGAGGGTAATAATGAAAGAAAGAGAGAAGACGTGGAAATAAAAATGCTCTGAGATAGACACGTATATAGGAGGCAAACGTTGTACAGAGATTTAAAAATTTATCAAAAGCGTAAAAGTACCATTGAAAAGAAAAGTTAAAATAGAATCCAAAAGCATTTGGCATGCCAAAGATTTAAAACCTAATCCAGGTATTGATTAAATTTGACTTTTTTATTGTCATAGATGATTCGATAGATAGAATTTGTCTATTCGTCTTCGTACTTGGCTAAGAGCTTTCTCGTCTACTTAGCGATGTGTCGTCCAAAGTCGTGATTCGTGTATGAATGTATATCTGAGTTGTGGGAACCCCATGATGCGATGATCTTGTGATTCGCAGATTGCCCTCTTTAGAGGAAATCCCTTTTGTACTTGAAGGAATTAATTCTGTTATTGGCAATTGTCGCTGAGAATTTGAGTCAGTAATTTTAGATTCGGCTTACCAACACTTTGTTTTGTGGGTATTGGTTGGGCCCTTGGGTAAGCCATTTATGGGGCCTTTTCCATCTTTGCTCCTAGGGTTCTCTGAAGTTTCTCTTGTTCTTCCTCTAGTACATTTTGAATATGTTGGTGGGTAACATCTTTGTGTAGACTGTATTTAGAGTGAAGTTATTATCTCTATTGTGCCTACCGATTTTGACACTATCGGATTTGACTCTTCTTTTTCTTAGAGTTAAGTGTTCCTATTTTTCTTTAATTCCCGCTATTTTTCCTTCCTTGATGCATGTTCTCAAGTATCGTTTGGTAAGTTGCTTGGAGATCTCGTGAATGATATTGCACCTTTGCGTTTGTGGAACCCTGTGATGGTAATCCACACATTTCTTCTTTTTATTCCACCCTTCCTTTACGTTCATCCTAGTTTGTTTCTTTTTTTGTTAGGGTGAAAAAATCTGTCCCTTCGGTTTTGGCTTAGTCCTGGGGGACTGTTTTGTGTGCTTGTTAGGGAGTCGGTTTGGGACTTCTGACTTTGTTCTTTTTCTGAACTAATCTCATCGTTCCTGAGAGGGTCTTCTAATCGGGAACGGGTATTTTAGTTTAAGGATATTTTGTCGTCGTTTGGTTGAGGTTGGCCACCATGCGGTATGTCATTTCTCGTTTTGGTGTAAGGTTGTTAGGGTAAGGCAACTCTTTGCATTGTCTCCCTTAGACCTGTAAATAACGTTTGTCGTTTTTGACTTCATGAATTATAATACAGAGTTTTCCGGAGAGGTACCTCGACTGGTTATCGAATTGTTATTATTCCTCGTATCCCATGGCGGAACTGAGGTTTCGGCTGTGGTGACCATAACGACCCGGTTTAGCAAAACATTTTTTTTGTTTTTTTTGTCTGTTCAGAATGTAATCTTGGTCTTTGCTAAATCGTTATTTCCTTAAAGCTTTGTATCTGTCCTACTAGAAAGACTTTTAATCTAAAAATGACAAAATATAGCCAGAAAACTAGTAGAAGAGTATAGAGAATGTGGTCTGGAGATGAATACTATTAAAACGGAATACATGAGCGTTGGAATAATATTAGGAGATTTAACACTAGAGAACGATATAACTGTGGAAGACGTAGACCAATACAAATATTTAGGGGTAACATTTAAGAGTGAAGGTAAAAACGCAGCAGAAATACACAATAGAATTGCACTAAACAGAAAACTCATAGACGCTCTGAATGAAATACTATGGTCAAAAAATATCAAAAGGAAAAGCAAGATCAGAATATACAATTCTGTGGTAAAAGGAGAACTAACTTACGGCAGTGAAATATGGACGGTGACGCAAAACGATAAAATGGAAATCTTAGCCACAGATATGGACGTCATAGGAAGATTTGCTAGGATTTCAAAACTAGAACATAGAGTACATAATTATATTAGACATCTAATGGAAGTAAAGAAAAGCGTCGTAGAAGAAATAGAAGAAAAACAATTAAAGAGGTATGGACATGTCCAGAGAATAGATGAAAGGAGACTACCTAAGCAAATATTAAAATGCGCACCACCAGGAAGAAGCAAAGAAAGATGGCCAAAGAAGAACTGGGATCAAGGAATCAAACAATCCATGAAAGAGAGACCTAAATGAACAAGCTTGGAATAACAGAAGACAGTGGATATTGAGAATAGCAAAGCGTAAAACGCTATAGAGCTATATAAACTGTACGTGTACTTACGCTCAAGATTAAAACGACAAACATTTCAATTTCCTCTTTTGAGTTGCCTTAGTAACAGTTGTGATAAAAAGATTACGTCCAAAATGTGCATTCCGGGCCGTTGTCTTGTTAAAGCTTTTATCAGACAAAACATGCTTTTTGAAACTGTTTCAAAAAAATCTATTCAAGGTATTGATAAACTCATCTGAAAGAACAAATACTGGGCAAAAAACCAATTTGCTAGCCTGTAGTTTTTGAGAAGGGATAAAATTAAAATTGCATTTTTTATTTTCTAACAGCAATAAAACAAATTATCATTGTCAAATACTTGAGTTCATCGCATCAAAACTTCCATCACGTTTAGAAAAGTAGTGGAGTAGTGGACACACGCAGAATTGGTTAAAGCACAAATTGAAATTTTAGGAGGTGATATAAATAAAATTGTTCTTGCTGTCCACCACTTTTAAAGATTTAATCACAATCACAAAAATAACATGTTATGTAAGTAATCTTTTTTTTGGGAAAAAAGGTCTAAATGGTTCAGCAGTAACCATGGAAAGTGTGAATGACAAACTACAATACTGTTTCTCAAGATTCAGCTTCAAATTGAGTAGAAACATTTGTCGGAAAAAAAAAGCGTAAATTGAGTCAACACAGACTTTACCTCCAGGTATCATCATCGTTAACCCATCTAATTGCATTCACTGCTGATCATAGGCTCTATATAAATTTTGTCATTCCGATCTCTCATTGGATTTGCCTCCTGTCCGATTTTTCCTGCTTTATCGCTCATCAGTAGTTGTTGCATTGTATACAGCCCAGTTTGAGTTTTAAAAATCCAATTTTTCTTACTGCTTCGATATTACCAGTTCTTTAAATTATCTCGTCGTTGAGACTGCTGCTTTTAAAGCAGATTATCTACATTTATATTTCTATCGCTTTTTAAGCAATTCGTACTTAATTTATAAATGATTTGGTTTGATTTCAAAACTCCAAGATTGAAGACTTTGAGTTTTACTTAAATTAGAATGTTTTACTCAAAGATTTCTTACAAATGCTGGCTGAGTTAGAATCAATCTTCGTATGAGGCGTATAGATGCAAAATTTTCTTTTTAATAAAATTTTGAAAAAGAAATGAAATACGTCCTTGGATAGCAATTTTTTCGAGAAATCTTGTGGTTACGTTATTTTGGACCAAAGGTTGCTCTTTGATACAGAAATAAAATAACAAAATGTTGCGTTAGATGCAAAACTCACTCTTTGCCTTAACAGATTAGTGACAAATGTATCTTTTTGCATTTTGGCCAATAGACATCTTTGTATTCTGTCATGTGATCTGCACATATACACTATTGAAATGTTTATTATTGTCGTGGACAGATTTTGGTTTTACCTAAATTTCCAGATCAAGCGTGCTACTTTAGTCAACAGATAAATTATTACAATTTTGCTATTGTTAATGGTGATTCTAGAGAACGTCTAGATCCATCATATGTTGTGGTTTGTAATTGGCTAGAAACTTATGCAGCTAAAGACCCAAATGCAGTAGCTTCGGCAGTACATCACTTTTTAAAGCACTTTACTTTTCGATAATCAACTGCTGCTGTGCTCCTCTTTGGTAATGGCTGTAGATGCCAAAACAAAAACAGTACCTACCATGATTACAATGCTTTCATCATGACCCCTAAAGATGGCCTAAAGACAATTTCAAAGCTAGAATTAGTTTTGCCCATGGTTGGCCACTCATTTATGCCTCCAAATCGCGTGTTTGGTTTGAGTGAGAAAAGCATAAAAAAGAAATCCACTATTGTACAACCTAAGGAATACCATAAAATTGTCAAACAACATGCAACACTTAGGAGCACTGGACCAATAGACTGTTTTTGACTAGAAACAAGTTCTAAAGGTACCTGGTTCCTATTATATCAAATTAAATAATAGTAATCAATTTACTCTAACCCGAAACGGTAAAGAAAGCATTGCTGTACAAGGTGAACAAAACTATTTTTCTAACACTAAAGTGGCAAAAGGAGTGTGCAAGAAAGGTAAAAAAGTTTCTGCATTATCTCCCAATCCTCTTTAATTTGGAAGGCAGTTTACAGGGGATAAAAACAACATTGATCGCCTATACTATCTCATTTTGGTACCAACTGGAAAATTAATTTCGAACTTCTGTTTTACAAAAATGTATTAATGTCATCTACGTAGTACGGCGTCCTATGCTCAGAGGAGTAATAGATTGAAAACGAAGTACAAATTCAACACCAGGACAAAGTGATGAGGCTTCTTCTGAAGAACAGTGCCACAATCCCTAGTATCAAGAACTTTAATTTTGGAAAGAGAATTACACTTTATCAATTTATGTGGTTTGATTATTAAATAGTTTTCAGTGTTTTGAAGAAATGCGCTTTTAGGTTTAAATATTTACATGCATTCAGTTTTCTGTTAATGTTGTATGTTGTAATACTTAGTTTATGATGCTCTATCTGACAATAAATTACTGTTTTGTAAAAAAA
>VTPC01081962.1:0-10177 GCA_011009095.1 Ignelater luminosus | reverse complement strand
TATCACGTCTACCATTAGATGGAGAACTTTGATAATCCGAAAAACCTTATTCGCCATACTGGTTTTGTCCAGCTCAATAAGAGCCAAAGACGTACGGACCATCTCGAAACCTCATCACGTCTGAGGAACAAAAACTACTGAATGGTCTTCTACAGGAAGGTTTCTTTGCCACTTCACCGGCATCTGGTGGGAGTTACATACTCTATATCTCGAAAAAACCTGACACCTAGCATTGTGATACCCTTTAAAGCGGTTTAGATTGCAAGGCCAAAGGTTTCAGCATTTAGGATTCAAAATGAGGATTATTTCCAAAACGATAAGTAATTTTTCTGAGTTTCGTATATTTTGAGGTATTGTTTATATTAGATTCTACATGTATAAAGCTAAAACATAAAGTAAAATGAGCTACGAAGATGATCAATGCACTTTCCAGTTATAGCAACAAAAAGCAGATATAAACAAAACTGCTTTGAAGCTGATCTTTGATTTTTCTAGTTGCCTTTGCAACCAGTACAAGGCAAAGTGTAAGGACGTATATCTTTATACATGTGCATCTCATCATTTTTCAGCTCGACTTACAACCGCAGTTTTTCAGAACTACTCGGACATTTGCTTCTGCAACCCCATTCAGGGCGATAAGGAGAGGCATTGGTACATGTTACTGTTCTGCCTTACAAGCTTCTGCTATGTGGACGATATTGGAGACAGAAATTGCATCAACCTTTCTTAATTGAAGGAAAATTTTCCGTACACTTGTCAACGATGTATCTTCTCTGTGAACTGTACATCAAAGTTGTAATCCAACCTTCCCTTCAAGATGTTTCAAATTAACATTTACTGAAAATGTATTGGCAGCAGAATCATTTGATAATATTTTCATTGACCTCCCTTAGTTCAGAATGCATGCTCACACAATGCAACAACTTCGAACTGCATTATGTCCAAGACTTAAAACACTACGATTCCATGCGAGTTCTCACTGCCACCACCCAACGAGTAGATTTAATCTGAATCTTTACAGGCCGATAAATTGAATTATACTGCACACAACGTGAGGTCTCCTTGAAACGGAAATTTTTCGTGATTAGTCAAACTTTCTGAAGAATTCACAAATAAAAAATGCATTTTTAATGCCTGGCAGATTGCTTTGTGTTAAAATTTTTTGTAGTCACTAAAAAGAGTGATAAAGTTCTTTCTGGGATTACAAAGACATTGTACACTAGAAGAAACTGACGAATAAAAGTTAAATGCATCCTACCTTAAGCATCGGGAATGTGTCTCGTTTTTCCCCTTAAAAACGCTTGGCTATGGGAACTGACTACTGGTTGAAACAGGTAGCAATTACCATTACATTAAGGCTCATTTGGTTGCTGAGGGGCAGTCAAAAGCGCTGGTGGGCTTTTACTATTTCATGGGCTATGATACCACATTTGATTAGAATTTCATGAGCAAAAAAAGATAATTTGCAGAGCAAAGTAGCAAGCTGCACTGACACCCTTTCCGCTCTTTCTGGATAGGGTTGGAAGAAAATATTGAAGTGAAAACTAGTGTGGTTAGATATCGAGAAGGTGTGGAAAAACTCTTTATCATGGAAAGGTACAGTTGCAAGTCAAACTGCAAAACCATGAGAAGCTCCTGCTGTTCTCGGGGCTGAAACCTTTGGACCCATGACTCAAATCGTTTTAAAGTGTCTAAGGAACTATATCAGATGGCTTGCTGTAATCATTTTGTGACAAGTTTTTCTATGCACCGATTTCATTTGATATCCTACAATACAAACTTGGGTGACTTCTCCTTTATCAGCTGGTACCTAATTTTGTCAAGAAGCTTGGTAGTTTCTTACCGTCGCCGACTTGACCATAATACTGTCGCGCAGCACCCCAAACTGTATTGGCTCTAAAGTTGACCTGATGTATTCCTAAAAGAGCTGTGACAACATCGAATGCTGTTGTGTATTCCTACACAATTGTGTGAGTTTATTAATGCGTGTCGGAAGTGTTCTCAAGATGTTTAAAATCGAGTATAGGAGTGTAATAAAATATCTATTCAAGAAGGGTCTATCACCAGCTGAAATTAAAGAACGTTTGGAAGGAGTTTATGGTCACGTTTCCCTTTCGTATAGCACTGTAAAGAACTGGGTAAAAGATCTCCGTTTTTGACGCGAGACCGTGGACGATGTTGCACATGAAGGACGGTCTGTTGAAGTGCTCGCGCTTGAAACAAAGAGAAAGTGTTGAGTGACGCCGATTAAAACTAATGAAGAATGCAGGAAGATCGGGGTTTTCGAAAAGCAAGACCATCTACACATGAGTAAGCTGATTGCAAGGTGGGTGCTGAACCTTTTATCGGTTCAGAAACCAGAACGTGTTCTATGTTCTTCTTTATTTCTAGAGTAGTGTGGCAAAAACCCCAAACAAATAATTGACCAAATAGTGATTGGGGACAAAGTGATGGTGCTTTACTATAAATCTAATAGCAAACGCGAATAGATGTAGTGGCGTTGTAAAGGAGAAGTACTTCCAAGAGAGACAAGAGCGTCACAATCGACCCAAAAAATCATACACAGTATTGTTTGGAATTCACAAGGAATTCTAATGGTGGATCTTAAAGGAGAAGACTCTACTGTAAGCGGAGCTTCTTATGCATCTCTTTTGCATAGGCTGTGAGAATACATTAAAGAAACGCCGACGAAACCGCACAGAGGAGTCCTACTCTTCCATAACAATATGGCCCCCGTGATTATTATTTATTTCCCAATTTGAAGAATGATTTTTGTGAGAAGAGATTTTTGAACAATGACCTGAAAGCAACAGTCTTAAGTCACTTTGAAAGAAAAGATTCCGATTACTTTTATAAAGACATTAAAATGTTAATTCACAGATATAAAAAGTATGTCGCAATAAAGGGTGACTGTATTGAAAAGTAACATGTGATTTATTTGATTTTTTCCTGTACTACCTTGTCAGACCAATTCATTAAAGGGCCACCCTCATATATCATTCTAAATGATATTGATGCATGCACTGTAAACACTTCTGCCAGCCTAAATCGACTTGTACCAACAACTCCGCAAAGATCACAAGATGCCAAAGACTACAACTACTGCCAAACCTGGTACTGCAGTCAATACACTACTACTTCGAGTAAACCGGAAATGAGAGCAACCACCCAAAGCTGTGACCATGTAACACATCACCACTTTATTCTACATGAAGGATGAAGAAGCCTTTCGAGAATTGAAAAACAACATTGATCGGTCAGTCTACAAAGTGTCTTTTAGTTCTTTCATTTTTTATTTTTCAATATGTCTAACTTTGCCTCGCATGATTTCTGTTTAAATATGATAGTGTTATTTACATGGGTTGCTTCAGAAGCTTGCATATGCACTTGTGTCACTTTTCAGCTAGAGACATCTACCTACATCTCGTTTTTATTAGTTGTCCAATTGATTTCAAACTTAATTGGTATAGGTTGGTTTACTAATTTAGGCAGAATCTCATCACTGCACGTAGAAAAAAAGGCCGATGCCTGAGCAACATACGCGTAAGGTAGAACGTTCCGTTATTATAGTCGGCGTATTGAATAATGATTAGATAAGACAGAATTGTAGAATTTATTTAATAACAAATAATATTTTATAGATTAAAACAATAATTAATTACTACTGATACGCACAGAGAATACTGAAAGCTCACCGAAAAGAAAAATATGTAACGAGAAACAAGGGAACTAATGATAACTAAATTATTTAATTTATTTATTTCATGATTTACAGCCGATTTTTGAGGATAAAGGCTGTGTACTTCTTTTTAAAAATTCTTTCTTAATGCTATTCTGTGGGATAAATAATAAACTGGTATTTTGTTGGAATTTCTTGACTAAGTTATTGTTGGTTACAACCTTCAGTTTCAAATCTACTTCTGTTGTGTGGGTAAAACTACATTAGTCTGCAGAGAGTGTGTGTGTATGTATACGTGTATATCGCATTTCTAGTTCACTGCGTAGGGAAATTGGTTTTCCATTGATTGGCCCCTAGTTGACTTTATTTACAATACATTTTCAAATAAACTGTACGTGATCAACCGTTTTGTTAAAGAATCTTTCTATTGAATAATGTAATACGAGTAATAAATTGGAAGGAAGGAGGACTATGACAGCCTTGTAATCCTAAAGCCACACTCTCCCAAGCGCCTACTTGGATGTTGTCGCCATGTAATTTGTTCCTCGCTTGGTCGAGTAAGCTATGGAAATTAACTGTGTAAATCTTGCTCGGGACTACCTCGATTTTTCACCCGGGGTGAACAATTTGGTCTGTTTGCGCCCTTTATATAAATTAATTTTGTGGACAATGTGTAGTCCTAATCAAATATAGTATAGCTAATAATGTTAAAACTGTTTTATTTGTATTTACTGTATTTGCTTCGATTTTCCCTAAACATCATTAACTCATTGATCTTAGTAAAAAAAAACAATCAAATCCAATTTTCATTTATTTATTTTAATGTAGGTTGTGGGACTGGCAAACAAGAAAAATGCGAGAAATTCCAGTGCAAAACAGTATTTTCTTTTTTGCTGTAAAAACTATTCAGATCTCTAATTCAGTCCGCTTTAATAATTAAATCGGTTTCATTAAGTTGATGAATCTTTTACTTCTCTACTAGTAGACGTTTCAACATTAAAATGTAAGACTTAGTATAACAATGTATCCAACATACACTTTATAAATTTGTATAAAAAGCAACAAGAAAATGTCACTTTTTATTGTTTATTTAGTTCTTTGTAATTTCATAACGTGTAGGCGGAATCAATTTTAAAATTTTGCTATAAAAGATCGCAACTACAATAAACCAGGTTTATGTAGAATTCAAAGAGTTCTAGAGAAATGAAATTTCAGGACTATGCTGATATTAATTACAGATGATTTTATCATTTTTTGCTTGAATTGCCTTAGATGCACTTTTTAATCATTTTTTTTTGTAAAGAAAATAAAACAAAATTGAGGTTGTCCCAAAAAGTGTGTTACAATACAAAAATGTAGTTACGTAATACTGTTCTACAATTGAAAAACTTCTTTCTTCTGTAATTTGTTTTCTAAACATTTTCTGAAGCTACTGCGTTGATTTTCAAGCCAGGGTCGGCTTTAGAATCTTACCCCGAGCAACAATAAAAAAACGCGACAAGATGTCACATAACAGAATTCATTGCATTACAGGACATCAATTTTTCAGAAATGTGAGCGTTCCATTTTTTGCCCACCGAGTACCAATTGCAATCGCCTTCTCAAAGATTAAGATTTTGAGCATAAGAAATGAAACATTGTCTTAGTGTCGGCGGTGAGACACCCGGAATGTTCACAATACATGCATGCGTTGAATTCTTGTAAAGCGACTTTGTGAAAAGTATGCACTCCAGCAAAATTGTTCTTTTTTTGTCTTAAAAATTCCAGTTTTACTTTATACAGAACTCAAAATAAAGTTATAGTTAGCATCTGTCTGTAGCTCTCTATAAAAGTTAAGCTCAAACTAAAATGTTAAACCTCGGTTGCATAAAGAGTTCCAAATTGTGTTGTGAAGTCATTAACCAATCAGAAGTAGCAGAATTCGGATATCATTTGTAAACTTCCACGTAAACTATACCAAGAGTAGAAAAAGCGACTGTATAAATTGTCATTTTCTTCTTTTTAATAATTCTAGGCAATAGTTTGGGCTGTGAAATATCTTAGGTCCTACTTGTTTGGCGTAAAGCTCAAAATCATAAGCGATCATAAACCGGTTCAATGGTTGCCTGTAACACCAATGCTGATGCACTATTTCGAGTCGAAATGAATCTAATCCAAACAGACCTTAAGAATTTACCTAGCCTTACTGGGACAAACATTGACGAATACTTTGACAACTCCAACCACGATCTATAAAACAATCCCAAATTCAACCGACAAAAAATATTTTTCTATACCCTCTGCAGTCACACCGGTAACGAGACCGTTCACTTCAGTCACGAAGATCCAATCATTAATGTCCCATATACAAAAGAACCTATCAAAATATTTAAAAATCAAATAATTGAAACAGAGTCACTCTCAACATTCCAGACACTCAAAACAAACACCCACTCATTAAAATTATCGAGGAAAACATCTCTCTTAAGCAAACCTATTTGCGTTTTGCAAACAAAAAAGCTAGAGCTAACATTTCTTAAAATAATTCAAGAATCTTTTTGAATTAACTCTTTTTGCCTGTACATCGCCAACAACAGAATACTTGCTGACGTAACTAACAAGGCAAACAAAGGCTAAAACTTAAATATTACGCCGAAACAAAAATCAGTCAACGCGGAATGCAAGAAAACCTTAAAGCAGTTAAAAGATTATTCTACTGGCCAAAATTAGAGCAGAACGTAAAAGACTACGTTATTTCGTGCGAAATAATAGACAGTTTCCCAAAGTTCTGAGAGGCTTATCCCATCAACGCTCTAAGTGGCATTGAAATTTCAAATAAACTGTTACAATACTTTAATCATTTTGGAGTTCTTTGGAAAATCACCACAGATAATGATTACGAATGGAAACATGAAGTCGTACGAGGACTATATGACAGTCACGGTATAGAAATTCATTCTACCACCCTATACGTGCAGCTTTTTGCATAAATAATGTCGCAGTACATTCTCTTAATGAATGAATTGGTCAAATACAGAAAGTCTGATTTAGTATTAATTACGTAAAATTTGTTTCTTAAGAGCTCATAGGACGACTTTGGATAATTAATATAAAATTGGATTTTGTATATTTAATTAATTGCTTCAATAAAGAAGTGATTTGCGACATTATTTATGCAAAAGCTGTACAATCCGAGCAGCAATAGCCCTGTTGAACGTCTTCAAAAAAAAAACAAGAAAAACGCTTAAGAAAATGTAATGAAAAGCGACAAGAAACAATAAATATAAACGTTAAAAAAAAAGTATATAAAAAATAACCCGAAGATTACTGTTGTGCGAAATCTAGTCATATAGAACTCATATGATACACTCCTTGACCCCTTGATCAAAATTACAGAAATCGGTCAGTTGTATTGCGTCACACGTGGGATTATTCAATTCGGAATTTTCCAATTAGATTGCTA
The DNA here is from genome assembly GCA_011009095.1 of Ignelater luminosus. Classification (NCBI taxonomy): domain Eukaryota; kingdom Metazoa; phylum Arthropoda; class Insecta; order Coleoptera; family Elateridae; genus Ignelater; species Ignelater luminosus. The sequence continues at coordinate 3,056 of VTPC01081962.1, read as the reverse complement.
GATTTTAAAATAAACATCGCACTAAGTAATAAGCAAAAGTGCACACATCACATCCTTGGAAGTACTCTACTGATCCCTTGATAGATTCCGCAACTCTACATTACACCTTCCTCTAAAAGCAACCCAATACACTCTACGAAAAAACCGATTCTGTTGTTTTTATTCCATGTCCATTGACATTATAGGGAATCCCCCACCAATAACTGAAAAGAACTGTTTTTGCCACTGTTGTTCAAACTATCACTCTGCCACCGGTGTGTTAAATATCTGCCGAAAGCTACTAATTGTAGGTACAAGATATCGATTTCTTGGATATCAGCGGGCCTTCTTTTACCAGAAGCCTTCAGCCGATAAATAGCTAAGGGTCGTTTATCTATTCATACATCTTTAAGATTTTCATTTACTTGTGTACATTGTTTTCTATTCCATCAAGAAAATTACACCCACTGTCTAAAGAGAAGATTTACTCCTACAACATTCCTTGCAATCTTGTTTGTTTGTTTCTTCATCTAGGGATCAATATCCAACATTGTTATTCAAATGAGTGTAAAGCATTTGCTACTTTCGTGGTTTATCATATGCATTGCTAAACATAAGCGATGTGTAGAGTAAATCCACTATGTCTGCAGTTGCCGAGCAACAACATAAAACAGGACATACATACATAAGATATTGCTCGCAAATTTGTCTATCATTTCAAAACCTTTTACTTACACAAGAAAATAGATCCACAAGCATCTTAATAACATTAATCACCATACAGGATGTTCACATCCTGCCATTTGGAAGTCAATTTGCGTAACGACTCTCGCCACAAGTTATAGTCGATTTACGTTTTTCCTATAAATAAACTTCTACTCTCTTCACCATCATTGGTGCGTGATATTGTGCGGAGTAGCGAAGAGTTTGTTAAGGCGCCTCCATTATTACCCTAGTCACTTCCAAGAAGCGATCTGCCACCCTGACTAAAGTCTGGGATTTCTAATTTCAAGCCATCTCTACCACCTCTGATTAAAGGAGATGGAGAAGATCTCGAAGACAAAATAAAGAAATGGGAAAAGTCAGGCAGTGAGTGGTACTCTATCATATTATACAACAATAGAGTAGTAGCGCTACTAAAATTAGTAAAGCTTGAAGAGTACGGTACAGGAACTTTAGATTTTTATCTGGGTATGGAGTCAAGTTAATTACAATACAAAATTTTTAGGTCAGTTTGCTTATTATAACAAAAATTTTGGAAAGTCTAAATTGAAAACACCAACTCTATTTCTTGGCAAGCAAAGTGCTCTAAAAGCATCAAGTATATTGATGTGAAGTTTTATTACATTAGGGAAAAATACGAAGAGGAAGTGATGAACATTGAATATGTTAAGGTGCCCAAAGACCAATTAGCACATATATTCACAAAAGCATTATATGCAGCAAAACTGAGAAAATTTGTGATCGTTTGTACCGACCTTACTTGAGTTAAACTCTATTTAAATTTAAGTGAGGTTGGTGTAAACGGTCATTAGATATTTACTTGGTGTGTGCCAACTATAGCAAATTAAGTGGAAGTGTTGGAAATGTAGACTTTGCTATAGTATTCACGTATTTTGTGTTGTTGGGTTGTTTAAGCTTTTCATAGAGTAAATAGTAAGAAAAATTATTTCTTCCGTCTTGTTAAAAAATTCCAATTTGCTATCTTGCTATCTATAAAATGTGTTTTATTAAAGCTGGTTATTATTTCTTTATTAAAATATCCAGTGGTGCACTACGTTGGCTGGATGTTTTTTAGCAACAACTTTATCCTTGAAATCGATGCACCACTAGCTTTTTAGACACCTTCCTGGCTCAGTGGTTTCAGACCATTGAGTTGACGAGTTTTATCCCCATTGGTTCTCGGACCGATTCCAATACCACCACTTGCTTGGGCGCCATCCTGAGATATGAATCGATATGAGCCCTAGACCCTTTTACAGCAACTACACATAGACCGTCCAGCGATAATGTATCGACTTCACTTCAATCAAGCAGTATTTCAGGCTCTTCACTTCAGTTAAAATAAGCTAACGGTTAGTTGCGGACCGTCTACTTTGTGCGCGTTCTCTTCATTACATCAATTCATTCAATACGGACACGTTCATCTGCTTACATTTACGATTTTCGAGTTCATTGCCATCAAATCATTTCAATAGCTAAAGAAGAGATTAACTTCTACATATTATGTACATACAGGTTGTTCAAAACGTACAATATGAAATTATAGCTTCTAAGTACCAATTTTATTTATAATAGTTAGAGAATAGAGCAAATCAAAATCTATTCTATTATAAATGTTATGTTGTTATTGTAACGTCACAATCTTGGATTAATTCATATTAATAAGAAATTGAACCGTTACAACTACTTTAACTTGTATTATAATAGAAATATAAAAAGTATGTAAGAAATGCTTTTATACTGTGATGCATCTAAATTGTTAACGAACATACTGTGACTGTTGGCTGGTTTCAGTACGTCTGAATGTGAATAACTTTATTCCCGTTTGATTTGGAGCATCCCTTATTATGCTTTATGTGCTTTGATGTATAATCCAAAGAGCATAGCAGGTTTGAGGCTTCACGTTTTGCTATTTATTGATACCCGCAATTCACGTTATGCTAGTATATATTTTATGAAATCCTTGATTTACGTTAATCTCATCTATTATTATTTTTGAAAATTTATAGTTATTTAAATCAAGTGTTTTTTAACTGAAAAATAAAACAGCAAATGCTCTATTAAACAATAGAGAAGTTGCTCTGCTATAAGAATGTTTAATTTGCACACAAACCGTTTTGTGAAACAACACGTGTATTCTTATTAAAATGATAAAACTAAAACTAAAAGATTTATTAGCAAGGCCAAGTTTTCATTCTTCCTGCTTGTTAAAAAACAAATGTGTAAATCCCAAAATTCATCAAACCACCACTAGATGCTACGAATGAATAATTAAGAAAAACGTTTAAATTTTACTTAATTAAAGAAAACAAAATAGCAAAACGCTAATCCATGGAGATTGAAGTAATATTGTG
>VTPC01081946.1:0-11584 GCA_011009095.1 Ignelater luminosus | reverse complement strand
GAAACTATTTGTTTTTTGTGGGGGGTTAATTCCCTTCAGAGATTTATTGTTTTTCTCAGAAAAAAACTGTTTTTGGAAAATTCATTGTTTTTTGTTTTTCAAACGTCAAAAAAATTCCAAAAGCCTCCTTTTTTTAGATCTACTTCCCTGTAGTTTTTCGTTGCTATGGTATGCAATACCTACCAAATACATAATTATAGATAAAAAAAAATGCTACACCATTTCCCCTAAGATCATAAAACCGCAATTTATTCATTAGACTGTCATGATTCACACAGTCAAATGCTTTAATTAAATAAAAAAATTAAGTATGTTCTGGACAACACCCATAGCAGCTTTATCAGTCAATGCTTCGTCAAGGTAACCAAACTGCCTGTCGCTTATTACATTATGTGCATTAAAAATTTCACTATTCGATTTTTAACTGTGCCTTCTATGATTTTGGAAAAAACAAATGCTATAGAAATTGGTGTTTGAGTGTTTTAGGGAAAGTTTATATTTAGTATAGTCAATAACGCCGTAAACAGCTTTAAGTAAAATTGGACTTATTCCATCAAGGTCTTTCAATTTAGAGTTACCCATTTCCTTTATTATTAGACTTCATTTTCATCGACGGGCATTAAATATAATAAAGGAACAATACTAAAACTGCTAGGTGTAGACCCACATAACCTTAGTAAACTGTTTTACTTAGCATTAAAAAAATATCAAAGTACACTACAAGTTGTCGTATTGAAAAAAAAATAAATAAATTACGCTTTGCGTTTTTTTATCATCCTGTATCAAAAAGGTGATTTTAAAATTTTGAGTTTGAGATTTATCAGTGTAAGCATTTCAAAATTGTAAGTGTTTATTAATTATACCAAAACAGTTTGTTAAATTTGACGCTGATTTACAATAGAACATCGAACAATTCCAGAACTAGTATATAGTTAGTTAAGGCCTTCCTAATTCCACATCGTTGTAATCAGCATTAGACAAACAATAAAAGAATAGCAAGATATGCAGAAATGTACCACTTCTTTTGGGTTTTGGCTTGATGTGTCAATCATTCATGAAATACTCTGTGTAGTAAATGATAATTTTAGAAAGTACAGAAATTCTACAAATCTGATCTGATTACAGACCACTAGAAAACACTCTGTATACGAGCCTTTACAGAAATCGGCAGTTCTTCATTTTTGATATGCTAGTCACGCATCTTTATCATTTTTCACATTAAATAAACATCAACAGTGAGAAAGCTATTGACTTCCTTTATGCTTCGATCATAGCATGATTTGCCAAAGTTGCCTTGGTACATAGAGTATGATAGACTGCCTATACAAGGTAGCACAACGGAAACAAAGCAGACTGAATAGCTCCCACGAAAATAATTTTTCGAAAAAACTCAAAGACACGCCAATTTGAATTGCAATGGGGACATTTTTGACGTACAATTCGAACATTAAACTTTAATCCTCTAGGGGAGGGGGCGTCAACCTCTCGGAAATTTTTAATGACAAGGAGCTTTAAGCGGCATATCATTAGAAAAGCCTTTCAATTTTCCATATTGCCCGTTTGAATTTTTAAATTTGGTTGATTTGTTTGGAAGATACAGGGTGTTTACGTTGTTGTTATGTTTACTCATAATGTATTTTTTTCTTAATTTACAACAACAATAAATACCAGAAAATTCGCTTGCCGCCCACGCTAAGAAAATAAAAAATAAATATGACAGACTTGTCTAGAGCGGATATAAGATTGTCAAATTAAATGACAACAAATGTAAAAATTTGAAGATCTTGAAGTCTTCTATGTTTTAGATTGCACACCCTGTATCTTCCAAACGATTCGATCGAATTTAAAAATGCAGACTGGGCAATATGGAGAACTGAAAGACCTTTCTAATGATGTGCCACTTCAACCCACACCACGTTAGAAATCTTTAAGGGGTTGACGCCCTCCCTAGAAGGTTGAAGTTTAGGGTTCAAATTGTACGTCAGGAAGTGTCCTCCTTCTAATACAAATCCACGTGCTTTTGCGTTTTTCAAAAAAATATTTTTGATGAGAGTTATTCAGTCTGTTTCGTTTTCGTTGGGCCACACTGTATATATGGAAATTAAAACATTATCATGTTCCGGAAAATTATCTTAGCAATTATATTTAAGTTCTTTGTAGTGAGTTTCCTTCTAGTATGCTCCAGAACGGTTCCACAGGAAAACAATGTCTAATGCCATTTACGCCGAGACTCCATTATTGGCAGTAAGAGAGCGGTAGAGTTTACAAAAAATTTGTGTTAACGGAGTAGATTTGTTTCCAATTTCTCGATACATTAATTTATCTAAAATTCTTGCAACCTTTTATTCAGTAAAATTACGGCGGCATAGATGTTGAACGTATGATGTCATGGTGTTTTTCTTAAATATTACTCTGAAATCTTTTTAGAATTTCGTAGAAATCTAGAAGCTTTTACACAGCTAGTAAATATGACACATACCTAAAGAGAAACCTGTAAAAGTTTTATTTTGCAGATACGGATGTTTGCACCAAGTACTCTGAGAATTTCATAGTAAATTCCGAGTTTAAGGTTATATGTAAAAGGTGTTCAGACAGGCAACTTTCAGAAAGACCGCAGGATAATATTCGAGAAAGAAGCTATGACATCATAAGTTCAACATCTACGACGTCATAATTCTATTGATGCAAAGATCGCAGAATTAGCTAAGTTGACCTATCGAGAAATGTACTCGTAAATAGGACAATGACAATCTTTATATTTTTTCTGATCATTTTAATAATTCTGTAGGAGGATCCCTTTAACTATTAGAAGTCTTAGCTGCCTACAGTTTGCTTTGGCAGTCCATTCACTTTGAGATCTCTGGAAAGTTCAGTCTGTAATCGATCTGTTAGTGTCGTTTAGTGGAAGGATAGTTACATTACAATATCCTGGAACCTAGATGAGAGTCACAAAATTTTACTAACTCAAAACGTCCAGGGAACAGTAACACTTCATCACAGCCAGCAGATATGAAATTCTCTGCAGTTAGACTAATTATTAAAAATTGTAACCTCTGCGCTTCTGATTGATTGTTTTGTTCTTTGTTTATGTTTTAAAAAGTTTACGCATATTTATTAAATGCATAATAGTTATCATCAAACGTACATGTTCCTTCAGATAATAACACATGTGAAGCTCTAGATACTGCTACGACTTTTATTCACACAATAGTGTGCATAGTTATTACTGAAAACAGTTTCAAGAATTAATTGGTAAAATCTCCGCACAGTGGCCTCATAAGAGAAAATGAACGTGATAATGGTTCTAAGAATTCGAGACATTATTGAAGAGATATTAAAGCATAATAGTATTATAAAGAATAAAAAGCTGCCTAAGAGACGCACATGACTTTTGTAAATTTGCAAAAAGCGTATGACAATGTGCTGAGACAAAGACTGGTCAGCTATGAGACCAATGAACATCAACGAAAAATGGATAATAGTGATAAAGAAACTATACACTAATACAGTAGGACGAATCAAACTAGACAATAAATTAACTAGAGGATTTGAGTTATCGAAGGGATTGAAACAAGGCTGTACGTTGTCACCGATTTTGTTTAATATATACGTGGAGCAAGCGTTGGAGAAATGGTACAGAAAATGCGGAGGAATGGAAATACCGATAGGGGATACGATATTGCACTCTCTCATGTTTGCAGATGATCAAATAGTTTTTGAAAGAGGAAACATGCAGTGGGGACTAAACATAAATATGGAGAAAACAGAATATATGTGCGTGAGAAAACCAAGGAATAACTTAAACATTGATAAGGAAACGATTAAAGCATGCACAGAATATAAATACTTGGGCACAATAATATCAAACACAGGAAAAATAGACATAGACATAGAAGAAAAAATAATACAGGGAAGGAGAGCCACGAAAGCCCTACATGTAATGATGTGGAATAGACACCTCACAAAAAAAGCAAAAAAAAAGATATTCCATACGGTGATAGAAAGTATAACAACATATGGAGGAGAAATGTGGCCATTAACGAACAAACAGAGATAAAAATAAGAGCAGTCGCATTAGACTATATGAGACGGTGCCTACAATACACCTGTAGGGATAAAATTCGGACGGAAAATACCATATATGGAGAGAAATTGAGGTAAAGTCGTCGATTGCTAGTAGACTAGAGAACAGAGCTCTAAGATGGTACGGACAAGTTAGTCGAATGGGAGAAGAAAGGTGGCCGAAAAGGATTTTAGAGTGGTCACCTAGAGGAAGAAGAAGAAGAGGACAACCAGCCGTAAAATGGAAAACATCTATAACAGAAACCATGGAAGGAAAAGGATTAAAAGAAGGCGACTGAGAAGATGGAAAATATTGGAATCTGAGAACGACAAACCTCTAAGGGGAAAAAAGCCGAGAGAGAGAGAGAGAGAGTGAAAAAGCTGCCTTAAAAATGTCTGTAAAAATAAAAAATGGAATTCAAATAAAAAAATTATAACCAGTAAACTAAAATAATTTTTTTTGTTCTTTCAGGTAGGTATCTAGAAAATCAAATGAGAGATTCAATTCTAACATTCGGTATTAAAGTATTATCCATTAGTAGAACTGGAATCTCTAGACAAATGCCTTTTTTATAGGTTTCAGGCAGTTAAATGAGAATGCTTTATTTGTACATTATAGAAGAATCTTTGTACTATTTATCTTTTTTCCAAGTCCAAAAGAGAATTATTTCGGTTCCTGTTTCAATTCAACTGCAAACATGGGTTTTGATTCGGTTTTCGATTTTTATTTTCTGCACTTGCCTCTTCTGTCTTACTGTAAACTCTTGACGATATGCAAAACCAAACAAAGTATTTGAATCACTTAACTCGTAAACTAATGCAACATACACCACATATGTGTAACTTTCCTGACTCAATAACTTAGGAAAGAGTCTGTTTCTTTCCTGGTTAAATAGCTCACAAGATGTGATCCTTAAAAACTCTGGATATGGTATAGCGTAAATGCTCTTCAATCTATTCTGTGAAGAACAGGTCTAGCACTCGAATATAGCAACCTTCTGAATACCAAATTTTAAACGAAAATGAAAATGTAATTGTATGCCATAGGGCAAGTAAGAATGTCAAATAAACTACTTTGCCTAGTCTGAATTTTTTTGTTCAAAATGCCATTCTGGTGTTCTAAATTCCACCTTTCAAGCGCTACTGTCCACTATTTTTACTGTTTTTGTGCTTAAAAATCTCAGTTCTACTCATAAGATTGCTCAGATTTTTTCTGAGTTGACAAAAGCTGCAACTTTTTAATAGGCAAATCCCCATGTTGTTACATCGAGCAATCTGTAACGATTTCGATTATTTCTTAAGGCTGATATAGTCATGTGATCTCGTAAGAAAAGCGAAGTCGGCTAAGTTTGGGAAAAAGTTATTTGCTTTGGAGATCAACTTAAGTGTTTTGTTTTTTAAGAAAATATTTTCGCTTGTAAGATGTGCTCTAGAACGTGGAATATTCTGGTTATTTTGAAGCTGGAAATCTCTTTAACAAACAGGAGTAAAGCAAAAAATTTAGGTCATGATTAATTTCTACATTAAACGTGTATTCTATTTTGGAAACAAAATTAAAATAATGACAGTTACAATGACAAGAACAAAATTGAACAAATTAAATGATGAATTCCGTACCATTCCCTGCAAACAAATAGCATCTGTATAGAAAGGCATAACATGTAATGAATAAGCTGTCTATATTCGAAACTATTTACTGATACTGAATGGAAATAAAATAAAGAATCATTTTTTCCTGAACTAATAAATGCGATGGACGAATAATTTGCACATACAAAAAATTTCAGGGAAGTGAAAAAATTCTGAGAAAAGAAACTGGAAGAAATTCTTGAGCACGCAAAGCATAATGGAAGATTAAATTATTCATTTTATTACTTTAAAAACATTTTAGGTCTTCAATTAGGTACAGATGGCCGAATTTAATTCTGAAATTTACAAATTATAAATTTAAAACCCGCTTTTAATTTTTCAGCACAAGGTCCAACTTTAACCTCATTTTTTATTTATAAACTTATAAACTTATAAACTTTAAACTCGATATTAGACTCAGCTTTTAAATTTTTTACTAGTATGTCGGATTATAAAATAATATTGAAACTTTTAAGCCCCAAAAACGAGTCTAAAGTGTCGAACATTAACAAACCCTCATTTTTCCTAGATTTAAAACAATTTAAAATTTGACAAAACATAATTCTGTAGACAACTCAATCAGAACGTTTTAAATACAGACTGAAAACCATAATGTGCTGATAAAGTGAGAGCTCATCGCTCAATAACAGCTGATTAGATTTAAAATCTGAGTCATGTCGGTGATCGCTCACTGAATGACATGTTGGGGGTGCAAAGGGTGGCACACAGCCCCAGTAGGGTGAGGTTCTGACATTCACAGCCTACTCAGCTGATTACCCAGTTTCGAACATAAATTTATAATATATGGAGCGTTAATTAAAGTGAGTTTTGCTAGATTATAAAATCAGGAATTGCAACTGAATTATTAACAATTATTTTGTCAATAACCTTCCATGTAGTACTATATTACGTTTGGAATGTTACGCATCGATTAATCAAGGTAATATTATTATCTAAAACTGTGTCCTAAATTTAGCAAACGTTCTAGAAAATAAAAAAATCAGGAGAAAATCGCGTGCTGCAGTAACGTTAAGTGTATTCCATTCGAGGACAAATAAATCAATTACAATCACCGGAAGAGTGCTTTCGGCGACCCTAACGTCCTTAAATATCCTAAATTCTCCTAATAAATAGGATATGTGTTATAGAAACCTATTGTGTTTAGTCCGTTTCATCTTTTCCCCTTTCTCCGTTTCTACGTCGCGGGCAAAATCCCGGATAAAATCCATTTAACACATGTGCTTCTTTAGAATTGATGTTCCTTTGTATATAAAATGCGAGAATTTAACTGGATTAACGTGCACAGAGCTGTATATTGTTTTAAGGGCGGGGCGTTACGTTCTTAAATCTTTTTAATTACGTTGTAGCATGTGTGAACGAGTGTATTTTTAATTAATTTACACGATGAAAGGGTTACAGTCGACTATTAAGCGAACACAACAAAAGCAAGGCAATTTTGATGTGCAGATTGCTGGCGTTGGCAGTAATTGAGATAAACTGTTGGGAAAAATGTGAAAAATGCGGGACAAATCTTGTATACCCACAACGCTCAACAGTTTTTAATAATAAATAAAAAATGAAATCTAGTGATTATCAGTTTCAAATCTACAGAGAGAGTTTTAATTTTACGCTTCGAATACTTGCTTTGCAAAATTTTTAATTTCAAAATCCACCGGGTATGTAAATCATCATAAAGGAAAATTAAACGCAAAATATAACACAAACATCTGTTAATATTGGAGGTATTGAGCTGTAAAATATCTGCTAATAATAGAGTAGATGGGAATGCATAACCAATAGAATTATTTTCCAGTTCAAAAGCTTTAGGTCCTTTCAATTGCATTTACAACAACTACATCTATAGGAAAAGCTCTTTGGATGCTATCCTTAAGTAAAAAATAAAAATAATTTTGCTGCCAACATTCTTTCTTGAATCACTATGAACCACAGTGTTGTTTGTTTATGTTTAGCACAAAGAAGAAACTATAAACACTACTAACAACATATATACAGTGTATAGAGAAAAGAAAGGCACAAATTCATTTATGGCGTTATTTTTATTTTTTCGTAAGAATGCTCGAACACGTCGATTCTATTTATTTATCAACAATTTTTAAACAAAGAAAGTTTGTTCCAAATTTCAAGATGGCGTGAGAACGTCAAGTTTCAGAAAATTTCAACTCCCCAAAACAAAATGGCGACCTGTCAAAGTTATTGTTTATGTGATTGTTCACGGCCGTAGCAGGCCATGTTCTTACTATTCGAGAATAATCTAAGATGCATGACTCTACATTCACTTGTCATTAGAATTGTCAGCTACAATTAACTGCAAACTTTCGAATTAATCGACGTTTTTCATACTGCTTGGTTGTAGTGATAAAATTCAAACGCAACAAGAAACATGTGATTTATTTAATAACACGGCCCGCTGCGGCCGTAAACAATAACAAAAACAATAACGTTGACAGGTCGACATTTTGTTTTGGGGAGTTGAAATTTTCTGAAACTTGGACATTAAACGTATCAGTGAGTAAACCAGTGAAAGCTTCAAAATGAGCTATTACACAAGTACCGTTTATATTTAAATTTTTTTACAAAATGGTGTCCTCAAGCCATCTTGAAATTGGGAACAAAGACTTTTTACTTAAAATATTGCTGATAAATAAATAAAATCGACGTGTTCGAGCACTCTTCCGAAAAATTAAAAATAACTCTATAAATAAATTTGTGCCTTACTTGTCTTACACACTGTATGTACGTAAGTCTTAGATTCACCGAATTTTCCAAAGTTATCTTTAAGAAATAGTTATAAGTAAGATTATGCATTCAGAAACCATCATTTTGTAACAATTTGAACTTCTTATCGTACCTATTGGAAGTGACCATGTACTGAGTAAAAACGTAAGAATCTCGATTGCGTTTAACCACGACTACTCAAGAGTAATTAGCAAAACATAGTAATGAAGTTTTCATCTCTTTTAAGAATATACTCCCTCAACCTCTTATTCCACCCTTTAAAGTCGTAACGAAGTTTTCTGTAAACTATCTTTATTTTCTTTTCTTTTGATCAACCCCTACATTGACTTGATTTAATTGCGATCGTCTGTTTTAATTTCTACCGCACTGCAGTGCAGTGGGACAAATGAGCAATCTGGATAGATAAGATTTATGAAACCTATTAACTTTACAGAATTTAATTTTTTCTAGTGTATTCAGTAGACGACTCCTATATAGCAGGCTGATATGCAATTTTGGACTATTTAAAATTGACCATTGATCCATATCTTTATCTTTCAATAAGGTTGTTTTGATAATTAGTTAAATTAAGGCTGCCTCTGTCTTTGTCAGGGAAGACAGAAACAATCTTTAATTAATGTCATCAATTTATTTTGTATCCAAATGAGAAGATTTTAAATTTGATTAGTAATTTATGAAATCCGCTATTAAATAGTATGAAAATGTTCTTGAAATGTTTAAATAAGAAATTCTTGTTATTTATAATGTTTATCTCGATACTAAATTGAGAAATATTTTGCTCTGAAATTCATTCTGCAGCTTCGTTCCGTGGTTTTTTCTCAGTAAAAAATGTAATACAAGAGACGATTTGGTAAAAAATTTTATTCACTGATATCCTTGTAGATTTTCTGCCTTCTTCACAAACTCTGAGTAGATTTTCTTAGGAATCCCAATTGTGTTGGTTCCTCCCAATCTCTTCTCCTGACTCTTTAGAGTTTCTTACTATCGTTTCGAATGTGTTAGCTCTGCTGGAGTGTCTGTCCTTGTCTTATTGGCTTCTACTAGGGTTGTCAATTTATCGTCTAGGTTTTGTCTTCCTTCCTATTTCTGACTCGTACAGTCAGTTTTTTAACCAACTCATATTTTCAGAGAACAAAATGTAACCTAAGGTACTGGTCCCAAATAAAGTCATGGACTTATTTAATAAGGCCACTCGATAACTTCAACAAAAGTTAGAATTTAATTCTGCATTTAGGTTCATCCATGTTCTTAATCACATAATACATAACCTAACAAAAAAAATTACTTTTGTCTAAGATTCTTAGAGAGTGGCAAATGAAAAACTGTAATTCTGCGGCAGCAGATTATAGCTTTAGGGGCGTTTGTATTAAGCAGTATCTTATAGTTTAAATAGGCACATAGATTTAATAAGATAGATTCAAAAAATGTGAGAGAATGTTTTCTTCAAACCCTGAATAGCATGGCATTCTTCAAAGAACTTTGGGAAACCAGTTATTATTTGGGAATTACTATTTTTAAATTTTTGACGATCCAACATCACATCACACCATCGCAGGCAAGAACATCCTCCTTCGCATCAGCATGATCTAGACTTTTTCTCGGCATCTTTCACAACTCCATCTACTTAGTATTGAACAATACTTTGTCCCCGGGCAATTGACTTATTTCGACAAGATTACCTACCTCCAAACTTGGAAAACCCTGGAACTCACCACAAAAACTTACATTAGAAAATTCGACCAACTGACATACAAGAAAAAGCTGGATGGTATGACAAATGAAAAAACAGTTGTCAATTTATCGTTGTATTCTCTCTCTACATCTGAAGCAGTTGTACTGTAAAAAGATCTAAATTTTGCTGTCGCACCTAAAAAGATAACCGTAGAAGACATCGTGAATGCAGTGGAATCAATTATTCTAAAACTTCCAAATGAGGACGCAGAACTGATTAGACTGGAAACCACCAGGTATTTTCGCTCGGCAAAGCTTCCGTCAACAAACGCATCCAAATGCATCATCCTTGATAGATCGTAGTATGTGGAGAAAGTAGACTTGTTCCTAGAAGATGGGACATTCATTCAATTCACACAGGGCTCTACTTCCAAGTTCAAGAAAGAGAATACTTTGCTGCTCAAGTCGTCAAGCATACCCCAAGAGGTTCAACGCCAACTAATACTGCGTGCATCGAACTCAGTAAGGTTGTATGATCTTTCAAAAATACACAAAGCTTATATTCTTTTCCGGCCGATCGTGAATACAATAGAATCTCCAACCAACAACGAGATACCTTGCTGACGTCCTAAAGGGCTATACTGGAATAACTTTTTTACATATTCCGAATTCCTCACATTCTGTTTAGCTGATATCCGAACTCACCCTGCCACTGGATATTCTTCTGATCAGTTTTGATATAACCTCGCTCTTTACTAAATTCTTTGTTCCCGATTCCGTGACTATTATTCAACAACTGTTGAGTCAAGATGAAAGAACAGTCGATATGGTGGCCTTAGTAGAAAAATGCTTGACTTCAATCCACTTCTTGTTCTGTAGAGAATTCTACAAACAAGTCTTGGAAGCTACGATGGGATCTCCGCTGTCACCAGTGATTGCGAATATTTTTATGGAGTCTTTTAAGACAGTTAGTTGCTCTAGAATCAGCAAAGCCCAAAGACTGGTTTTGATACATAGACATGCGTTGTCCCGTTTCGTTGATCATCTAAACAACCAGCATCCAGACATCAGATTAACCATGGAAGTTAAGCATAATGGCTCCCTTTCTTTTCTCGATGTTCTCGTCACCCATCTACCTCATGGCAGCCTTGGCCACAAGGTATATCGTAAATCTACACACACACATAGCTTCGTGCTGACTCCCATCATCATGCGGTTCAAAAGCGATCCGTGATAAGTCACTCGTCCACGGAGCAGTTTTCGTCTCGCAACACAACAACATCTAAGAGGAGCTAGAACATGTCTGGAGCAGTCGTCTGAACAACGGTTACAAGAAACGAAACATAACACACAGAACACAACTACATTCATAAAGTGACGGATTGTGTAGGAAAAATGTCCCGGAAACAGAATTGAAACCATCATCAACAAAATCTCACAACTGCTACCTTCTCCTAATGATAAA
>VTPC01081924.1:0-10184 GCA_011009095.1 Ignelater luminosus | reverse complement strand
GGGATCGTTGAATGATATGAATAACTATAGACCAATTTCTCTTGTTCCCATTATATCTAAAATATTGGAAATGTTAATTAAAGATCAAATTGTAGATGATTTTGAAGCTAGTAAACTATTTTATAATCAACAATTCGGCTTTCGTAAAAATAGGTCAGTAACCGAAGCTATAAATTGTCTTTTAGATTTTGTAATTGAAGGTACGGAAAAAGGATCTTGGGCAGGGGCTTTGTGTTGTGACCTACAGAAAGCTTTTGATTGCGTCAATCATGATACTCTGTTACAAAAATTACAGTTGTATAACTTTGATACCTCTAGTATTAAGCTATTTCAATCATATTTACAAAATCGCAAACAAAAAGTTTTTCTAAATAATACTTACTCGGAAGAAGGATTATTAACTTGTGGAGTTCCACAAGGATCCGTATTGGGTCCTATCTTATTTGTTATATATATTAATGATTTACATACGACAATATTATCCGGTAAAGTAATTTTATTTGCTGATGATACAACGTTCTTGCGATATCATCAAGATGAGAATAATTTGTTTAATGAAATGAACATTCATCAATCTAAAATCGAAAATTGGCTAATACAAAATTGTTTAAAATTAAATGTAAATAAAATAAAAAAACTAATCTTTTCACATCGAACGCTTGTAAATCATCAAAATGAAGATTCTGTGAAATTTCTAGGAGTATGGTTAGATCCAGTATTAAGTTGGGATAGTCATATTGAATATTTAGCCGCAATTCTTTCAAGAAATTTATTTGTTCTACGTAACTTAACTCATATTGTACCTACTCAAGTAGCTGTAACCGCATATTATGCTTTAATAAACGCACACATGGCTTATGCTGTTGTATGTTGGGGACATTCTACTCATGCTAATAGAATCTTCAACCTGCAAAGAAAAGCTATACGTATCATTACAAAAAAATCTTATACCGATGATGTAAAACAAGATTTTATTAGTTTAAGCATATTAACATTTCCATCTCTTTATATTTTTAATAGCTTAATTCAAACTAAAAAATATTTAGACGATTATAATACACAAAATAATGTTCATAATTATAGTACAAGAGATAACTTTAAAATTCGTTTAGATTACTTGCGTCTTAATTCAAGTAGATATAGTAAAAATTATTATGGCCCTTTGTTTCTCAATAAATTGCCTGTGAACATTGTAAATTTGCCATTAAAATCGCTTAGAAATAAGATTAAAAGATATCTGATAAGCGAAGCCTTTTACTCAATTCAGGAATTTATGGATCATGAATTGAAT
The DNA here is from genome assembly GCA_011009095.1 of Ignelater luminosus. Lineage (NCBI taxonomy): Eukaryota > Metazoa > Arthropoda > Insecta > Coleoptera > Elateridae > Ignelater > Ignelater luminosus. Next base: position 8,893 of record VTPC01081924.1, on the reverse strand, counting down.
TCCTGTAGCATAGACATGTAAAATAAATACAGCTTTATTATCATATCAAGAGAGATCTGTGATACATAAAAAAAAAATTTACTTTGCTTTTTTTAAAATTTATAATTTGCATTATGTATTTTATTGTATTTATTTATTGTATGAAGTATTAGTGACTTATTATTCTACACTGTATTAAACTTCATTGTATTATTGACTTGTGCAAATACTCTGTATACTAGCATAAATGAATAAATGACAAATGACAAATGTTTATCAATACTTCTTCGTTACCTTTCGCCTCCTCGCTTTTCCGTCCTGGCGATCTCTTTGTTATTTTACTCTTCCCAAACACTTGTTGTTTTCTTTGTATTATTGTCACTGTTACTTTCTAATTCCAATTACATTTCTACCCTTTTTAATTCCCCACCACTGATCACTTTATTTTATTCGACTTTTCTCTTCCTTCACTTACTTCCACTACTCCATTATTAAGTTATTTACTTCCCCTTTTTTGTCTTTTATTTACACACGACACGAAAACTTTCACTTAAATTTATTCGATATACTAGAATATTATCGCCGTATTTTAAACATGACCGCTTTGCCATACAAACTCAACTCCAATTTAGATTCCACTTTAATTACTATGACTCGACTATTTCTGCGTTTACTATATGATATTGGGATAAGTGGTCAGGTATAATGTGGTAGATGTAAGTTTTTACTTTTTAATTTTACTTAAGGTAGCCCATGTGTGGTTGATCTTTTGTTTTTGGTTTAGCCAAAATAAATTGAAGTTAGGATTTTTATACCAGCTTATTTGTAAAGCTTATTTAGTAATTTACAAATATGTCCTCGTTGGATGTGGGATCTTACAGATTGTTACTTTGATATTGCCACTTGATCATGTTGTGAGCTTCATCTGCGTCTTTTCGTTGATTATTTGAATATTTAACTTTCGAGATCCGGAATCTCCGTTAGAGGGAGTTGATCTTGGATTGGTGTTTGAGGTTCGCGGGGAAGACTAGAGCGGAGGTTTTCTTCTAGGTAGTTTCACTGTCGGTATTTGTGACAGCGATACATCGATTTTCTGACATTTTCGACAATTTTGTGACAAGCTTCAAATTCAACGGACGTAAGTGGGCTTTGTTTTTGCTCTTTTTTGTCTCATGGTTGATTTTGGTTTCTATTAGCTTGTTACGGCACCTTAAGAATTGGGATTGTTTTATAAACATTTCCTTCGTACCGTAGGAAGATATTTTTAGTCGCTGTGGAGGGTTACGCAACCTCGTGATTTTCGTTCTATTCACGATAAAAACCATCTTGGTTGGATATTTGTCGTTGTTTCAACTGAAATTTCTGGACGATCCGTGAAGGATGGAATGCAGGAAATTTTTAGTACCGTTTTCGTGCAGTGTAGTGATAGCAGAGTCATGCACTGCAGAGCTTTGACTGTCGATTGGTTACATCCTGTTTACAATCTATTTGCGTATTCAAGTTGATCAACTTTCTTGAAATAGCTTTTAACTTGATTAAAATGTTTTATTTATTGTAGAATTTTTCTAAATTACAATTTCCAAATTACATGTTTCTAAATTTTATATGAAATAAAAAAATCTTTTATGTCTACGATTTAACTTTAAAGTGATTACAGTATTCAGTAAAAGGTTTTCTAATCAATTTTTGCAATACCTTGATTTTTTCTGTTTTATTTGTTTATATTCTGCATTATACCGGTTGTGCTATTACTTATTGTGATATCTGATTACTATAATTTATTATTCTTATTCAATTTTACTATGATATGTGCTCATATTTGCATTTTGAATTGATACTACTTAATTAATGTGATGTTTTGTATAATTTAGAATGGCGGGCGGCCCGTTATAAGCAGCCAAGAAGCCATAGCACCACCACAAAGACATTTCATTTTCCATTTTGGAAAAAATAATTTATACTTTTAAAATCTTCTCCTTTATAGTCTGACCTTTACCAGAGATTAAAAAATTAAAAATTGCTGTTTTATAAATATAAATATAGTGAATAAGAGAACACCGCGAGTACAAAATGATAAAAATAAAACTTTGGAGCCAGTCAAAGTGGGGCCCCAACGCTTTTAAGCGGCTGTTGACTTTAGCGAGGGGCTGGCTGGAGAGGGAGGGTATTTGGAGTTAGCAAACTACTTGAGCCAAGGGAGAAGTGGCTCCTGCAGTCCAGTCACCATCGATACGTGGTGCGAGTGCGTCGTGTTAGCTATGCTACGCCCGGTTTAAAACTTGACGTAAAGTGTAAAAGTGAAATTGTTCAAAAGAGATTTTATTTGTTTATATTCTGCATTATACCGGTTGTGCTATTACTTATTGTGATATCTGATTACTATAATTTATTATTCTTATTCAATTTTACTATGATATGTGCTCATATTTGCATTTTGAATTGATACTACTTCGTCGCAAACTAGATGGAATTTTCATTTACGGGGCGTCAACACTGTTTATGAATACAGAAAAGAACTGATAAGTGTCATGGAAACATTGGAAAATGACGACAACAGTACTTCGGAATCTACAATCGAACGAGCCGGCGCCTACAAACTTAGATTAAGAGACAAGAATTTTATATTTTGGTTGACAATTTTTTATAAAATAATGCCTTACGTTGAAATAATTTTTAAGCAATTACAAAAGACAAATACCGACCCAGTCAAGATTAGACAGGATCTACAGAATTTTGAAAATGAAATACAAAAAATTCCGCAATCAAACTGATTACATTATTGCAAATATTGGCAGTGATATGTAACTTTTAGGAGATGACGCACCTTCTCAAAAAAGGCCGCGCATGCAGCATCTAACTAAGAAAACAGAAGCCTTGAAAGTTTGTGACCCTATTATTTAGCAAACAAGAACAAGATTTAGTTTCACTGGACATCTAGTAACTATAAATTAATTTGATGTGGAAAAATTTCCCGAATATTGCCAGAAATTCCCAGAAAAGTATCCTTCTGAAGTGGTTAGTGTTTATCCTTTTTTAGAAAAACATAGATTGAAGACTGAACTGCAGGTACTTTATAAACGAGAAGAGTTGAGAAGTGTTTCTGGGGCTGTCAATCTTTTATCGTTAATTTCACAAGAAGAAATGCGTGGTACGTTTCAAGAAACCTTAAATTTTTTGGAAGTATTAGTGACAACTCCCATGTCTACATCCGAAGTCGAGCGTTGTTTCTCTATGCTGAAAAGGATCAAGACGTTTCTAAGAAACTCCATAAAGGAAGAAAGACTCAGTGCATTGCAAATGCTATCAGCTGAAAAAGCTTTTCTTAATAACACGGAAAATTTTAATAAGAGAGTGATTGACGTATTTGCTAATAAGAAAGAACGGAGAATGGATTTCACATACCGTACAATTTCAACATTTGTGTTGTTAACATTGACTGATTTAAATGGAACTTTAATAGTTAATAGAATAGGATACTTTGGTAAGTTGGTAAATATTTATTGTTTTTAGTAAATTGCAAAGGTAACATACAAAATTACCAACCCTCCCTTTTTCTTAAGTTTGTACTTTTTAAAATTCAAATTTTCATAATTTCTAAAGTGAGAAAGATTTGCAATGTTGTACTTTAAAATTTGTATACCCCCCTCCCCCCACATTGAACCGCAAAGCTGTGGCTCTACCACCGCACAATACCACGAGCTGCCACTGATAATTTGGAAGTTGACTTAGTTTTGAGACTTAATTATTTTTCTTTACTTTAATTTATTGTGTTTGTAGCTTTCTTTCAGTACGCTCAATGCAACCTTCTGAATTTAGCTTGGGCAGAGGCAGAAAGTGTCTCCTTGGAGTGAGTATTAAATTGTAACGCAAGGCTACGTTATAACATGTTAGAAACATTCGTATATACCTTATCGTTTACAAGCAGTATAATTAATTGACTAGGCATTGCTGCTGAAGTTTTGAACAATCTAGGAAATAATAAAATAAATGGAATAAATGCATATAATGATAAATAAATTTTGACGATTTACTTTAGTTCCTTATTGATTAATAAAATAGTAATTTCCAGAAGTTGTACTGCTTATTACACCATCCTTATCCTTCCTTAAATTCTTGTTTTTGGCTGAAGCCAGCGCCTTTGAGTTCCTCAAGCAGCCCGGGGAAATAAAGTGCACTGACTCTCTTTTCTTTAAAATTCAAAAGAGAATAGTGCAAAAAGTCTGTGATATGCTTTCATAAAAAAGACTTTTGTAGTATAATCCTACACCCGTCTTTTTGCAGAAGTACTGATTGAAGATAGAGTTGATTTTATTTATTTGGTCAAAAGCTCAATTACAGGTTACTATTGCATTAAAACATCACTAAAATATTTTATTACAAAACGGTGATACGTATTCAGACTTACTTTTATTGTTTGTTAGTCACAATTTTAAAATCTCCCAACAAGCTTAACAATAATAAGAATTTAAGTCTGAAGACGTCTAACACACATCCACAAAAAGAAAATTACATTAAAAGCGAATATAATTTTAATTAAATTGCAAAGCAAGTATAAAATATGTTGTAACAACTCCGACTAGCATAGAAGTAACTTTAAAATTCACTTGAAAGATTCCCCCTGCACTAAAATGCATATTTCTGTAAGAAATATGTTGTATCAATAGCTGTAACTGTTTTCTACATGTTTTTTCTAATACGTCCACGCTTTCTACTTGCGTATCCAATAGATCATTGGCCAGTATTCCTGTTTTGAAGCATTCATCTGCGGTGAATGTGCATTTAGCAGATAGGAATATCAGCATACACTGCAAAAAGATTAATTTATTGATTAACAAAGATCACCTTATTAAAATAAGGATATAGTATCTTACGCAATGAAATAAAGCACCAAACACGTTTACCACCATTATTATTTTATTAAGGGTAACTACCTCGTCAGTCTTAATAACTCCAGAGAGGTCACTGACTGTTCTAACTGCACCGAAATATAAACAACATAGGGAAGTCCCGGCAATTGTGCAAAATAACAAGACGATTTGCCATCCATGAGCACCATTTGTTGTTTGAATTAGGTTACATAATTGTTTATGTATTCTACATAGTTCTCTAACGTATTTTGTCATGTACTTTTGGTCTGATGCACTGTTCTCTACATTACATGCCATTTTGAAAGTAGGCAGTTTTGCAAAAGCAATATTAAGGTTTTTAAAATAGCACAACAAAATTTCAATTTTATATAAAATTTGAAGAAAGATTAACAGTAGAAGAGTTTGCGTTAAATAGGAGCTACAGTAGGACAAAACAAATTCGAGACTTATAAAACAGTGCAGTACTAAGTCTAGCACGATGATCGACAAGCCTATTGTGTTTATAATTAAGAAATAAGCCAATAATTTTTTGTATAAATTGTTGAAGAAGTTTCGTGGATGCAGATTTGTTTTTGTACTAATCTCTTCAAGTTGTAAGAAGAATGTTCTGGAATAACTTCCGTGGCTACAGTTTGCCAGTAGAATGGATACTATTACTGAAGTGTGTCCAAACAGAGAATATACTGCATCAATAACGATGGCTAAGATAACTTTCCCTTGAAAGCCAACAAAATATTTTAAATACGTTGAGATAAAAAAGGAAATTGCCAAAGCTATAGCTAAAGTGAAACCTTTAATTCTGTCTGTAACACTTAAAGAAACCATTTTGCCATTTCGGTACTTGTAAGGCCATAAACATGCAAATCGTGAGATGTAATATAATGGTTTTATACCGTCGTGAATATTGAATGCATGCTTTTCGTATGTCTAAAAAAAATTTGGGATTAACAGAATTTATTTTTTTTTTCTAGTGTCAATTTGATTTTAGCTTAACACGCATTTTTAGCCGTGGTAATAAAATTAAAATAATAAATGTAAAGTGAGTTTCTTAAATTTCAACCCGAAAAACTCCACGTTAATAATAATAAAATATAGAACATACAGATTATATTTTACCTTAATATTCACCAAATCTGTAACTCGACTTTGATACATGTTTTTATTTCGTCTGTTAATGTTTATCATGTATAATTGTTTACACTGCTGATACGTACTGTTACGTGTTACGTACCAAACTGTGCTTTAATGAAATGCTGTTCAATTAAATCAACTAGTATTAGTTAGGTGTACTCTTTAATTTAATTATAATAAAACTTTCAATTTTTTATTTAGTGTTGTAGTTAACGATTTAATTTCTTAAAACACATAGATTGTACGTTATCAACTAAGAAACAGCCCCCTATATATCTTTCTATTTTTTTGAAATCGATTTCCTTTTATAATTTGTAAATCTACCTAATCTTTAGTGTTTTACTATAAACGACAGTAGCAGGGCACAGCAAAATACAGCATTAATGTACTAAAAAAAGCTGGCATCCGGTAACTTTGGTTGAACAGTATACGATGTTAAAGAAAACCCATTTAGAACAAAAAAAAAACATAATTATGTAGGCCGTTACTAGGGTCAGAAAAAGTTATACAAAATACGTTCTTTTAAGTAAACATATTGAAGACATAAACCTTAATTTTCTAAATGAACTTTTTTTAACATTATTCTACTGTATAAAAATTACCGCATTCTGGTTTTTTTATACAGTACGATCGCAAAAAGAACGAAGTCGAAATGGACCATGACTCGTACTATGTGGTAAATATTCATTGCTTTATTCAGACTTTTAATTTATTATTGTCATTTTGAAATGTTAACCGCTACCTGCCAATGCCGGATTAACGATTTGGAGGCCCGTAGATAGTAGAACCGACGGGGCCCTCTCACAGATGAAATTATTTATGTCCGCTTCCATATGGTAGCGCAAGCATGGCGCCGTGGATGTATTTAATAGTACGTTTCTGTATTTTTAACTTTTGTGTATTTGTGTGTAATCTTGGGCATATTTTTCGTTTTTGTAATTATTTATTTAAACGTTTATAAGTTTTCGTAGTGTTATATATATTTCTAATAATTGTTATCTATGATGAGAAAAAGAAAAAATCAAACGAAAGTACTCATACATACAAGGTTTATTGTATAACATAACCGAATAAAGTTTTACCTAAACCCAAAAAATGTTATTAAAATTTGTTAAAATGCTGTTTAACAAAATAACATCACTACATGCAGTACACTTAATGTTATAAATTCTAAAGCTTAAACATTAAGTTTTTTCCAGACAAAATGATTTAACACATCTTCAAATTTTAGCTCCTCTGAAATATCATAGTTAATCTTTCTTGAACCATTGACGATCCATGACAGTTTTTTTTATTTTCATTTAGGAAAAAGATCTTTCGCCAGTGGCATTGGTGATCATTATCGTGCGAAATTTGCAATGCTGTAATAACATTTGGAAATGTTGATTGTAGTTTGTGCTCAAAAATTATTTTGTAGGACTGGGATAATGATACTGTTGTTTTCTTATTGAAGTCTTCAAACTGACAAATAAAATGTTTGAAATGAATCATTAGATCACCAAGTTCAAGTTCAATGTCACAAGAGTAACATTTTGCACATCTTAGGGCCTCCTCTTTGATTTGTGCTTCACCATTAAAAGAAAAATCACAAAGAAAACCAATCAGTGACTGATAAGCTTTCAAACGGTTATAAAGTTCTACGTTTAGCTTGTCCAATATTTAAATTTATATTGTGCGACATCTATTTCTGATAACGCTTGACGTTGCAGAAAACGTTCCATCAATCGATATCTCGTTGATATTACATTCTCCACTATGCTTCCAATATAAAATCTCGTCAAAATAATTAAATTAAACTTGCTCAAGAATTGACTCATCTCACAACCTCCAGTAACTGCAGGCCAATAATGGACCTGCCAACCCCTTTCCCATCTGATCTTTACACCTACTTATTACTAAGGAGGAAGACACACCGAGCCGTAGAGATTATCTCTACCGTACTGCTTCCGTCGCTTTTCCTAATCTATCCTCCCAAATAACACTACCTCTTTGATCACGTTTTCACACTCATTCTCCTTAACTAATTAAGAATAATCTTTCTAGACATATTCTTTCCGTTTTCCGCCAGCTGACCCGAGCAGCCTGGGATATCGCTTCGTCAGGTTACCGTGTCTAACGTCTAGTCGCCGGTCGACCAGAGTATCTACGTAGTGAGGGCCCGTATAATTGAGCCGGGAAAAGCAGTTGGCTTTTTGCCAAGGACTTACTCGAATAAGGTAGCTAAACTGAAATCCTACGGCAAGTATGATTTTTCATAATCATTAAAAAGATCATGAGGATTAGAAGAAAACAAAGAAGTGTGTTAACTATTTTAACGGTTTCCCATTATTTACTATTTATATTATTTATGTTTAACTATCTTAATGTTTCCGTGTTATTATATCCTTATTGTCTTGTCCAATATTGGTAGATAAGTTTCAATCTTGAGTCTTTTCGCGTTTTCAGCGTCCCCATCGTCAAAATGTCGCTTTCTGGCACGCTTTTGTTTGCTCTCATCCTCATCAAAATATTTTAAATCACTGGCTTGATTCTCATAAAAATCAAAATTTCCTTTCTGCGACTTTAAAAAAAATCTAAAAATGCATTTAGAAGACGAACGGCACTTTGAAGTTCTATTGCTTCACTTTGCAGAGAAATGTTAACTGCATTAATGCGATCGAGGTCGACAAAAGTTCGTCATGATGACATTTTCCTTTTTCGACATTTCTTTCAATAGGCAATTGGCCTCATGAAATGTCTCTGACTTCTGACTCTTACCTTTAGATATAGTTTGCAAAGCATTTTCAAAACTACTGTAGCCCTTGCATAAGGCTCTTGTCGAGTCGGCTGTAGCGCTCCACCTTGTGTCGTTTACTTTTTTGGCAACAAGGGCACGGTTTATTTGATCACTCTAATTACCTTGTTCAAAGCATTTT
>VTPC01081891.1:0-14421 GCA_011009095.1 Ignelater luminosus | reverse complement strand
TTTTAGTAAAATATTTACAAAATCTGTTAAGATCGAGTGTGCTATAAGTGAGGATATTTCACAAATTATGTTTTGTATAATAAAAACTTGGATGTATTTATGATTTAACATATTCAGAATGAGTCGTTTTACAGTTGAAATGATAATGCTTTGCTTTGGTTTTGTTAATTCACCTATTCCAATCAATGTACATACTTATTTGTTGTAATAACGAATTATTTGCCATGAGGCCAATAACTGTCGCAATATATTTCATTTTAAAATAATGCTCTATACAGCTATTGGCCATTAGTAAATTACACAATTTTAAACTCATTTTTGTTTTAGCCGGATACCTAAGGTGAAAGAAGGTGTCAAATACGAAAACCAGTACACCGAGGAAAATGCTTTATCAGCATTAGAAGCCATAGAAAATGAAATATAACAAAGAAAAGCGTCAGAAACATTCAATGTATCATGTGTAACACTACAATTTAGAAAAAAACAGCAAGTTTACCAACAAAACTACTTTGGGATCAATCACTGTTCTTACCAGCGAGAAGGAAAGCATTTTAGAAGAGAAGACTGTGACTAGTATAAAAAAGGCTTTCCGGTGAGAAAATTGGAAAGCTTCTGTCAAAGAATTTCTGGACGCAAATCCACGTGAAAATCCATTCCATGAAAATCTACCAGGGGACGGTTGGTATAGAGCTTTCCCCAAACGTCATCCGGTTCTGACTCATTCAACACCAGAGGCCATAATTTCAGCCAGCTCTGTGGTTTCGGACGCAGATATACGAAATTAATTTTCTTTGATACAAAAATACTTAAAAAGCAAAAACTTAAAACTCATATTACGAGTAGTAGAATATTTAATGGGGACAAAACCTGTTTTTTTCTCTGCCCCAAAAACTCTAAAGTTATAGCTCCTCGAGGTGCAAGAAACGTTTACGAAGTTGAGTCTGCGCAAGCAAAAATAAATATAACCGTCATGTTTACCTTTTCAGTAGCTGGTAAATTAACTTATCCTAACAATGAAAAGCATGGAAAAGAAGAGGGCTCTAAAAGAGGAAAAAGAGTTAAATGAAAAGACTGCAAAAAAAAGTAAGCTTCAAATCAAGAGAAGTAAAGTTTTTACAAATAATGCAGATAGACATGAACACCAAGTGGACAACTTTTCAAGTCTACAACCAAGTGTGAGTGGATGAAAGAAAAATAACAGTAACTCCGAATACATCTGTAGTTAGAAAACTATTTGCTTTCGAAGAAATGGACAATAATAAATTTTCAGAACAATTTCATTTTCCGAATGATGTCACCGCTGAAGGAAACCTCTGTCATAGTTATGCTTACAATATCAGTACAGTCGATACTATGGTTGTATTAGAACATACCAAAATTAGTGCATAATAAAAATGGACCCGAATTTTGATAAACTGAAAGTGTTCCATTGCAAGGTTTGTCTGTCCAAAGAAAATAGTATTTAAAGTACATTTGTTAGGATTTAATGTATTTGAGGTTTTTGCAATGTAACTGTTTCGTTGTAATATTCACCAGGATGCTTTAAAATAAATTTGAAACAATTTAGATCCGTACCTATTTCTCATTTACATTTACCATACCTATCACTGAAGTTCTAATGGCCAATAATATAAAAGTAGTGGCCAATAACTGTGTATTTGTACAATTTCATACATTTTTATTTGTAAAAAATTATATTGTTGCAAAGCGGTAACTGGCATTGAATTAAATGACTTACAATGCTTGCAAACTCATTTGCAGTGAGTTCGCCTTCTGTTTCATTCCACAAGTAGCAAAATCCATCTTTTGTCTTTAGATCATACATACAAAGGTTGTGGACCGAAAGTTTCCTCCTGTAATATATGCCTGAAGCATTTGATTTAGGACACAATAACAGGCTCTAAAGATCCACCGTGTAAACATGCTCTTCATTTTTTTATCGTCGTCTTTTTCTTGCCTAACAGCGGTTTTCTTCTTTGAATGATCCTTGTATTCTTCACTAGTAATGTGTTTTAGCTTGTATGCTCTACATATATCACATTGATCTTTCTTCGGTCTGTAAAGACAAATTCAGATCTTCAAACGTTTTGTGGAAGGTACAGGAAGGCAGTGGCTTGCATTTTTTTTCCTTGCACCAATTGTCAGTATAAACCTTGAACAACTGAGACTTTGACGTCCAACAAGGCTCCAAATAGAGTTTTTAAGAAGATGCTCGACAATAAAGTGATTCTACATTTGGCAATGCCAATAAAAACTCTTTTAATAAATTTAATCTTTCATTTAAATCTCGTTGTCTTGTAATCTTCTTTCATTGTCTTTTATTTTCAGTTCTGTCGTCGGTTTCGTCTTTTTGTTCCAAATTCTACATGATCTTCTCCTCCGTCTTCTAACCACTTGTTGACCATCAATTATCCTATCCCTAAAAGTGCCAGTAATGTCTTTTTGCATACTCTGACCTTTGTTGAATTTTCGGCGTGAAGTGTTTTCAATTTTCCTATCCCGAGATCTTTGGGTAAAATTTACATCTGTCATAGTCTTTATGAAAATCTTTCTTTCCTTCCAGCTCAACTTCCAAAAATCATTGAACATCTTTTGTCTTTTTGTTTCTGTCAATGTTTTGCAATGAAAGGTTTTACCTTTACATTTGCAAGTAATTTCTTTCATCGTTCTCTAAGCCCTACTGACAAATCCCGTGACTTTTCCATCTATAACCTTTCTCCCTTTGTATTCTTTACCTTGTTCATGAAAGATCTTTGCTTTTTTAACTTCCCAATCATCTTCTGTTACTAGATGTCGTCTCCTTCTTCTGGGTTTCAGAATATTTTGACTTATATCTTTATCAAGATTTTCAGCTTCTTCAATTGCCTCAACTGGTTCTGTGTTATTAACACTGTTATTTTCTTCTGTTTCTATTGTAATTATATTCAAGTCATTTATATCAGCTGTTTCTACGTCAATAGTAGTACTGATTTGATGATTAGGTTCTGCCATTTTATTATCCCACAGAACTCTAGGTTCTGGTAATTGATTTTTCTCATTGTAAACTTCAACTACCACAATTATGTCTTGTCTACTGTTTACCTCTTGACTTAACTCCGTTGCATCCTTTGTTCCCTTGTCACATGGTTCTGAGATAAACTCATTAGATTTTTCTGCTTGACAGTAAACACTTTCACTTATTAAACTATAATCAAGGTCTGTATGCGTCAGTATGTTACAATCATAATGTAATTCTTTAACAGCACTAAGTGCTTCAGTATCTGAAAAGTTTAGGTTTAAAGGGAGACTTCCTAAACTTATATCTTGACGTATATCCAAATTTTCAGCTTCTTCCTTTTCCTCCACTAGTTGTGTGTTATTAACATTTTTGTTATTATTTTCAGTCTCTAATATTATTAAATTATTTAAGTCATTTACATCAGCTGTTTGATTTTGAGCTTCAGATTCAGGAAATATTTGAATTAAGTTGCCATTTTCATCAATCATGAACGTGTCTGCTGTAAAAATAATATCATCAACAATGACATCTTCGTTGTCAATCTTTGAAGGTGAATTAGTACAGTCAGTACAGTCTTGGTTCGTGACCGGCGGCGAAAGCAAACATCCACCATTTCCCTTGCCAGATTGTGCAATTATTGCTAGTTGTAGCATTTGTTTTTGTTCTCGAAGACATTTTTGAACTGAAAAGTAACAAAAACGTAATTAGTGGTCAGATTAATAAAACGAATACAGACCGCTTAACTCCTGGAATGTCTTTCATTCAAAACCTTTAATTGTATCTACAGTTTCATATTGAAATAAAACCTCGTAACTTCATAAAGAAGAGATTAGGAGACAACGTAACTCTATCTGAGTTTAGTAGAAGTACACAAAAAATAATGTTTTTCTGCTAGTAAATCCCCATAAAACTTATAAATCACCTGAATTTAAACTTAGTAAAGTACAATTTTAAGTAAATTATTTTAAAAGTAAACGATGATAGAATGAAAACGTGTAACTCCTCAAAAATTGCAAACTAACCTAAAAATTTGTTTTGTTAACAAAACAGGTAAATCACATAACCTTTTCAAACAGGTTAGTTTTCAACTTAAAATTTTATATTCATTATAATTTTATGCTAAAATAATATTATATTTCATTACCAACCTTCAAACACGTGCCATATAGCCTCCAAACAATAAAAGAATGTTGTAATCACAGATAAATCCAAACACTGCACAGACAGCACACTTTTGCATTACAACAGGCTGCCCCTGCTAGGAGTTACTTGGTTAGCAATAACGAAATTCCCTCCTAAAAATATGCGTGATTTGTTTTTCCCTTTTGTTTGATGATTTAAATTTTTTGGAGTTATGAGGTTTGGTGAAGTTGTGCAGGAACCATAAACGAATGCAATAGCATGAAAATCTCAAAATCGTATTTTTTGGAGTTACGTGGTTTGTTAATTAGGATAACGATACGCTAAGTTCCATCCTGTTCACTACTTAAAACCGAAAATACCTAAAAGATGCTTAGGTTTCATTACTGATATGTTGGTTTGAATAAATAATGATGGAAATTTTTTATCAAAGATTTTTGTCAAACGAATTCCATTTCCATAACAATGAGACGGTAAATAGCCAGAATTTCCTTTACTGGTTGCAGAAAACTCCTACTTGTTTCTTAACTTCAAGTTCATACTTCTATCAAGAACTGACATCACAAATCACTTAGAATTCTTAAAAAATGCTTTTGAGGGTATTTTATATGGCGTCCCTCTTCACTACTTACAACACATGATTTTCACAACCTTCGTATCTACCTATTTAGATTGATAATTTTTAGGAAGATTGATTGGTACATATGGGTCATTAAAACGACCGCCGCGTTCACTAGATCTAACCCCACTAGATTTCCATCTGTGGATTATTTAAAGTCAATACAGAACTACATAGGATAGAAGAACTCCAAGCCAATCAAATCATCTCCTATTAGGGAAACCGGAAAAGTTGTGCGCTATCTGTCTTTTCGGCCTGAGTAATTGGTAATGTTGACAGGTAGTTGGTGGTTGTCAAAAGATAACGTGTGTTCTTTTACAGCGCGAGGGCTAAAATCGACTTGATGATGGCTACGATAACTTGGTGTGGCGGTCGGAGTTGTAGTTCAACAATTAATTGATTAATTGGCCAATCAGCTGATCAACGTTTGTAGGACGAGTTGGCTGGTGGTTGATGTAGAGGCGTTGGAATGTTAATTCTTGAGTTTTTGGCATTAATGTTATAGTTGTTCTTGAAGTTGATATTTCGCGCTCTATTGTTTGGTCACTGTGCTACACCGGAAGCTGTGGCCAAAAGGGACTTCGACAGCAGCAAAACGATTAGCCTGGAGAGCAACCAAAAAAAGGACAGCCAACAGCAGTAATCCAGTTCCTCTTTGAACTACACAGAACTCAGTTTTATTCAGCTAGAAAACTGCCTGAACTTCTAAAATTTTGATATTTTGTCTTAGAGCATCAATCCACTACGATTGAAAATCTAAACGTAAAGAATCATAAAAACAGAGTAGGCATTCTTTTATATTATCAAAAGCAATTTTTATGTACACACATCTGTATTTTGTTTTGTGTTTGTGCTTCTTGCTGAAGCTCAAGAGAAATTAAGATTATGTTTTTGATACATCCTTCTTCCGTTTGCTACAGCTATTATACAAAGTGTACACAAAAGATTAACACAATCACTCTGGATTTTGCTTTTTGGTATAAGGTGAGAGTAAGCTAGGAAGGGATTTTCCTAAAAATATTTTCTTCACGGATCATTACACAGTCGGGTAGTTTTCTCGAAAAACTGTAGTTAGTGGACAACAGATCATCCAAATTTCAGAATACACTGCAAAAATCAATATTCACAAAAAATTAAAGTTTGGTGTGAAATTTTGAATAGACAAGTTATTGGGCCATACTTTTTTCTGAAATCTTTAAATTCGCAAATTGATATGCTATTTTTAAATGCAAGAATCATTCTTTCACATTGTAAATAAATGTGCAGTGGTACAGTACTTAAACGAACAATTTTATGTTCGACACGCTGTATATGCTTCCTACAATCAAAACAGGTTAGACCTTGTGGTTATTTGGTTTATTTAATTTAATTTGTCTGACATAGTTACAAAACAAATGTTTGTGAAAAATCATATAGATGTGTTTATTGAGCAAGCTTTCGGCTTTTCATTTTGAAGTTAGTTTTATTACGGTAATTTATCTGATTTTCTGCTGTTTCAATATTTTACTGTTATTCAGATTTGAATGCTACTTTCAATTTGTACCACAAAAAGAAAGCCGTCCAATCAGCAATAAAAACAAAATTGTGTCAGTAAAATTACATGAGATTACGTGCACGCTAACTTGAAGACTTCGCTATGTTTGTAATTTAACAAAAAATTTATTTCATTACACACAACAGAAGAAAACTGCCACAAAATTTAACATAGTGACAAAGTAAAGCTCATGGAAGCTACTAATTTAAACTTATTTGTGTTTGTGGGTAAAGGTCCCTTTGTAACGGATGAGGTTTATTTACCTGTTTGACATTTCTAGTACACAAAACTATTTCCTGGTGTCTCTAAAGTTTTAGATCGTCCTTTAAATTATAAATGGAAACCAGAAGATTACATTGTAGTATTCGTGGTAAATTTAGGTTTATATATACATAGGATATAAACCGCTTCCGCACTATTCAAAGCGGATAAAAGGAGGAAGCGTACAGGATGTATTTAACCCTTTTAACAATTATTTAAAAAGAAACGTTTTTAAGTTTTATGTTTTAGTAAATAGAATTATCAAAACTTTTTGATATGTGACAGAACTATTTACACTAGTAACAACTAAATACCTATGTTTGATATGCAAGAAAGATCTAAAGGTTTTTGTTGAATAAACGGTTAACTTTGATCTCGATTACACGTTTTGCTTTGTTTACACCAAAACCTATGTATGTGCACGTGTACATATGCTTGAATAAATTTAAACAATAGCGCTGATTTCGTACAATCTCAGAAATATAGGTTTTAGAGGAGGTTTCACCTTTCAAGAGAAACGAGATCCAAAGGTTCCCTTGTTTAAACACACAATATATTTGTCTGACAAACATGTTTTCTGCAAACAAATGCTAGGTATTTTAAGAATGTAGACGAAAACAAAAACCGTCTGGGTAAAGCATTGGCAGTTATTCTAGTTCATGTAAATTAATTCTCTAGAGATATATTTATGTAAACATACTTTCATGAAAGCTGCTTTGTAGGTTGATTACATAAAGGATTTTGCTTCACAAAGTATAAGCATCTCAAAATGTAGTAAAAATATAAGAAAATGTATGCACCGTTGGATATTATCGTAAAGAGCGTGTCGCTTCAACAAGCAAAGGCATGATAAGTAGTGTTAGCTTCCGTGTTAGCATGACGTTTTTAAATGTGTACTTCCTGAATATGCCTAAGTATGTTACGTAGTTGCGTTTTATATTTCTCGCTACTCCCTCTCTTTCATTATTTAGGTTAATAAACGCACATCTACCACTTCTATAAAAGTCTGCAATATCCCGAGTTTCTTAATTGAAGACGCAAGTGGATAAAGGATTCATGTAACATTTTTTAAAAAATTGAGATTTTTTGGTGAATAAAGGTTTTATGTACCCAAAAATTTTTTGGGATCAGTTTCGTAGTTCTATTGTACAAAATTAAAAAGTTACGGGATGATAAAGGATCTATGTTAATCTAATTTTAACAAAACTTAATGGATAAAAGATTTATGTACGCTTGATTTCTGATCATAGATCCCTTATTCACTAACATTTCAAATTATTGCTACATGAATCCTTTATCCATTGTAAATTAGTTAGAAACTATTAACAAAATATTAACAAAACGAACATTGCACCACAATGTTAGGTTAGAAATGTATCAGTACTGATGGTTTTGTGCTCTACATTTTTATAGTTTTTAAATGTGTGCAGTGCAAGTAAAAAATAGTGCTAATATGTCGGCAAGAAGCATGCTAATTTTAAAACTTGCAAAAGAACAGACTAATAAGGGTAAGTATAAAAGTTATAGCTGCTTTTATTTAAAATACAACCTAAAAAATATTATTGCGTTTTATTCACGTTTAAGTTTTGCGGTGGTTTTTCACCGTTTAGTACAAAATGATAAATTTATCTTAAACTTGCAAACAAGTAATTTCTTTTAACAGTGTCTTTCTTTCGTTTTTAGGTCCCAATAGTTCAAATGACAGCAGGAGCCCAGCCAAGAGTGACAATAATAATTCTCTAGAAAGGTTTATTAGCAAAGTTAATACTACCCCTGTAAAACAAAGTTCCTATGGTAAGTTGCGATAGTTGAAATGAAAACTTGATGAGGTACATATTTCGTTATTGTTGTTTTAGACGGCTCAGATGAGACTTCTGACAATACTGATTCTAATTATGCAGAGCAATTAAAATCTAGAAAAAGACCTCGATCTCTGAAGTCAAATATTCTAGGGGCGAGTGTATCAAATAAAAAGAAAATAAATAATGACCTGGAAAACTTCGAAGACCAGGTAGCTTTACAAACGCCGGGAAATAATGAAAAAGAAAGTATGATAATAAGTAAAAAGGATAATCCAATTAATCCTGTAAAACAGGCAGATTTAGGTAACATAAGTTTTGCTGGTCCAATTAAAAACCTGAAGAGGTTTTTATTTTGTTTCTTTTTAGATTGGTCTGACAACGGTTCTTCAGATGATTATGTACCAGATACTTCAGATGAGACCTCTGACGACAGCGACTTGAACTATTCAAAGGAACTGAAATCCAGAAAAGGATTCCTATCAACAAAGTCAAGAAAGATAATTCATAATGACGTTGAAAACATCGAAGACCAGGTAAAGACTTTGAAAACGCCGGAAAATAAAGATAAAGGAAGTAAAATAATCAATAGTGAAGATGTAAATAAAACACTGATTACTAAAAATAATAATGCATTGATCGAAAAAGTTCAAAAGAAGATATTCCAGCTGCCTGAAAAAACATCTAGGAAGCGACAAAAGAACTTAGAAAACTGGAAAAGATACAAAGGAGCAAAGGCTAGACAAAAAGGAGAAAGCTATATTAACCAAAAAGGAAAGCTAGTTCCGTCAAAAAAAGTTGAACTAGGTTTCTTATGCCAAAAAGAAAAATGCACTCTCAACTTGAACGAAAATTTTGACGAAGATGCAAGAACAACAATATTTAAAAGATTTTACCAGCTAGATCAAAACTCAAAAAATGCACTTCTCTTTAAAAGCATTTTCATTCAACCTGTCCAACGTCATCGAAAAAACATTAAAAAACCAAAATCATTCTCGTTTAAGTATACAGTTACATACAATCAAAAAGTTTTGAAAGTTTGTAAAACTGCAATATGTTCACTCTACCAAATTACCTTCAAAAAAATTCAGCTCATTCAGAATAAACTTAAAAGTGGTTAACGGCACCATCCCCTGATAAGCGAGGTGTTCACCAGAACAGGCCACACAAAATTCCAAATGCAGTGAATAACTGTGTTGTCACTCACATTGAAAAGTTTTCTACAGACCAATCTCATTATTCGAGGAATAGAAATTTAAACAAAAAGTACTTATCACCTTTTCTAAACTTAACAAAAATGTACCATTTATGTATTGATTGGTGCAAGGAGCAAAACCTTCCAGAAAAGTAGTAGTAGTTACAACAATATTTTTTCAACCCGTTTTAATCTGTCCTTCAGGAAACCTAAAAGCGATACCTGCAGTACTTGTGATGCTGGTTTAGATGATATTGAGCATAAAGAGAACTACAAGTATGCATTTGAACAACAAAGAAGAGATAGAAACTTTGTTCAAACAAACGATAATACGGCTTATCTCACAATGGATTTAGAACAGACATTGCCTTTGCCAAAATTGTCTACGTCCAAAGCGTTGTATTTGAGGCACCCATTGCTACCAAAGGTAGCTTAGAGATAGGTAGCTGCCTTCATACATTCATTCAGCTATTTAGTGCTGCTAGACAAAACAGTATTAAACATCTCATCATATGGTCAGATTCCTGCAGTGGACAAAAGAAGAACTTTAATCTGATTACACTTTATCAGTATTTCATTTTTAAAGGATATTTGCAAACTATCGATCATAAATTTCCAGAAGTAGGCCATTCATATATGGACTCGGATAGAGACTTTGGCCGTATTGAAAAAGTATTACGAAACGTACAGAACAATCATAAGATCTGCTAGTGTCAAAAACTCGGTAGTATTTAATACGAAACATCATTTTAAGAATATTGACGAGATATCCAAAAAACTTCATTTGATTAACAGGAAAAAAATATTCTACATGAACCAGTGCCTTTTCGAGATGGTATCAAATGGGTCCGTGTTACTGAATATGGATCATATTCGTATAAAAATATTTTAGATGAACACACACCTTTTTTACATGTAAATATTTTAAAATCTGGATGCCAAAAAGTTGCATCAGAGAATTACACTCTAGCTCATATTAAAGAAAAGGAAAATAAGATATCTGATGAAAAGTTTTCCAATTTACAAGATCAAATAGTCTACGTTGACGAGGAGTTCAAATATTTTTATGAAAACATTATTTTCGAAAATAAAACGTTCAACCAAAAACCGGAAAAACTACAAGGAAGACTACATAAAGCCCAAAATAATTTATAAAAACGAGACATAAATCCTTATTTCATTTATTGTCAATTCTAATATGTTTAATTTTCTTAGTTGATCAAGGATATATGTGACTTTTTTTTACTTCTGTTCCAAAGTTGGTTTTGATTTTCTTTTTCTCATATGTTACTAAAATTCTATAATAAAAGTCTATTAAACCCCACTTAATTTGTTTTATTTTTTTGTAACACAAAAAAGTACTGTTTAAAAAACTTTAGAGGCTGTTTTCTCAAAATAAACTATTTGTGACATGAATCCTTCATCCACTTGCGTCTTCAATTCTAGTATGCTAGATTTTTAACATTTAACTGAACGAGAATTACAGTTCATTTTGTAATTTTCATATCTTAATTTATCAAGTTAACTAAGAAAAATCAGGTTTATCTCAGTTAATTGAAAGGCGATTAGGTGGAAAAGTGCTCGATATGAAATGAGTGAATTTAAAACACAATGAACAAGCAATGAAGCTTGGAACACAAACAATAAATAGTCAATGAAAAATGCTACCTACAAAACGTTTTCGAAGTGAAAATAGCCAATTTCGAGATACTGAACTCGAGAATGATAATTAAATTTATCAAGTGGCTCTTGTTTAGGAAAGGCAGAGATGGTAGTATACAAACGACTCAGTTCGTATCGAGTAAATAGTTACAATCGACAACGCCATATTGGGGACATACTGCTCGCAAGATCTATTTTTCCACAGTCCAACAACGCAGATGATTCTGTTATATCTACATAAAAGTGACATTCTCAAACGAAAAAGGTCGCATGAGCTCTATATCTGTTAGAAGATCAGGAACCAGAACAAGGAGTAGACCCCATAGATATATGCTGGCGATACCGTTTGCTGTTTTTATGCTTTGGGAAAAATCAACCAATTACACAAATGACTGCTACTTTTGTATGATACCACCTGTATTTGGAGGCATCACCACGAAAGCAAAAGTTGACAAGAACGAACAGTTCTACACGATAAAAAACTTCCTGTTTAGAATCTTTTTTTCAATTCAAACGATAAAGAGGGAGGTACCATACATTTTGACGAAACCACAACTGAACCATCTTGTTTGCCATTTAAAATTTTCTAAGGTCGAAACAGAGTTACTGGGATCAATGCTCGACAGATTTCATTTTGAACTCGCAATGGGCAGTTTCTACCGTGGTTCAGAAAGGAATATAATTGAATTCTGCAACAATGTAAATGGACTGATAAACATTCTCAAAATCAAACACGACCGGTGAGAATGACGAATACTTGCAGATTCCTTGACCTAAAGCAACTGCTCTACTGTTTTTAATGCAGCAGATATAGATTGATTAAGATTCCCGTGCGGGTTATAAGGTAGTGTCCATGGTGATGTTGCTTTTTTATGTGAATGGGTAGGAAAGCACTGCACGTATCACAAAATTCTGCTACCGTCCATAATAACTGCTCAAAATAATTAGGGGAAAGCTTCTATACAGTTGAATAACTTTTTACTTTGCAACATTGTACAAATCTAACTAAGAATATCTTAAAGATTAACGTTTTGTTCGATTAAAACTGCAAAAACTCTTGAGATAACAATAACAATTAAAAAAACTACAAGAAATACAATAAAACCAACAACGAAAATCTCAACTCGGAAATGTAGTGTGCTTTGGTATAGTAAATCATGTTGATAGTTGATTATAAATTGTTGAGTTTCACACCAGTTACATCGAAATCAAGTATCTAAATGAAGTAGAAGTTGTTCGTGTTATTGCAGCTATTGAAAATGGCACTACTATTCGACAAGTTGCAAGAAATTTTAACATGGGCCGTTCTGTTGTTTATTGTGTGTGGAATCGTTACCTAGAAACCGTAGGATATAAAAGACGCATTGAACAAGGTCCCAAGAGGAAAACGAATTGAATCTACCATCGATTTTTAATTCTATCCTCCTTACGTTCTCGCGCATCTACAGCAAAAGATCTTCAAAGTAGGCTAAGAACGACTCGTGGATTGGAGATTTTTGACCAGACTGTTAGAAACAGACTGAGAGAAGAAAACTTAAGACCAAGAAGACCCGTGCAACAACTAATTTTAACGCAACATCACACAAGATCTCGTTTAAATCTTGTTCGTGAACATGCCAGACATTGGAGACCAGTACGGTTCTCAGATGAGTCACGATTCTACTTGAGTCGTTGTGATAGTCGAGTACGTGTATAGCAAAGACCAAATAAACGGCATTCTGCGACTACCGTGCGAGAAGTTAAAAAGTTTGGTAGTGGATCTGTGATGGTTTGGAGCAGAATTAGTTTTGAGGAAAGAACAGATCTTGCAGTAGTTCCAGGGAACCTAACAGCTCAACGGTACATTGACCTTATTCTGGAGGATTATATGGTATGGTATAGGTCCTAAGTTTGTAATTATGCAAGGCAATGCAAGGCCTCATACTGCGGCTATCACCATGAACTTTCTTCACCACCACGAAATTCAAACCATGGATTGGCCTCCACTAAGTCTTGACCTAAACCCCATCGGACATCTTTGAGACTTGTTGGACTGACGTGTTTGGAGGCATCCAGACTCATCTCAAACTCTCCAACAGTTAGCAAATGCCCTAGTCGAAGAATGGGAGAATATACCTCACGAAGACATTCGTAGGCTCATTCGAAGCATGCCTCGCAGGTCTCAAGCAGTTCTTCGTGCCAACGCAAAACACACACGTTATTAGTGAAGCAGACCTTCTCTTGCTACTTTGCGTTATTTAGGCAAGATGGCTTGCTCTTTACTTTATTTTTTGTAATTTCTTTGAATTGATATTGTTATCTTACGAATTTTTCTGTTAATTTTGTATTATCTTTGCAAATTTGCTGGCAAAATGTTAGTCTTTCAGATATTTATAATTACATTTGTACTTTGTTGCATATTAAAAAAGTTCTTCAAATGTACATAAGCATTCCTCTAATTATTTTGAGCAGTGTATTAAAGTTGGTCTGATGAAAAACTTTGCAGACTGGATCAGCTTTCAAATACTTAGCTGACAAATTCCTTGAACTTAGCAAAGCAAGAATGGAGAAGGAAATTAGTGTGGATCCTCAGATTTGTAAAACTGTTTATAAACGAGATCTTCGACAACCATTCAGGAAGGCGCGAAAAGTCTAAGACAGTTTCCTCAGGAATAGCAGCGCAGAAAACTATAAGAAAGTGGTCGAAGACATATTGTTACTGTATCACAAGCTTGGCTGCAATATGTCTCGAGATTTACTTTCCTCATCCCAACTTGGGTTTTTTCTTAGATAAATACGGTGTGGTTACTAAAGAGTAGGGCCAACGTTTTCATTAGCAAATTGCAACAATAAATAAAGGATACTTTTATGTTGACTGACTACTGTTGGAAGCACCTGGATGTGTTCAAAAAGTGACAGAGGTATGATTTTTGTCAAAATCTATTTTAAATGTTATGAATGTGGACAACATTAATTTAATTGGCAATCTTGAGACGACTAATTGTTTCTGTGGCGTATTCTATTCTTAAGTGCATGCTAATTAATAAAATTTGCCACACTTTACAAAAATTTTAATTATGAGAAACTTAAGAATCTTTTTTATGTTGCCCTCTCGTAATAAACAATTTACTATCCGTCACTGTTCTCATCAAAAAACAAAAATTAAATTAAAAATAAAACAACTAAATTTACTTGATATAAAACGCGTTTTAGTTTCTGACGTCAGAATTCATC
>VTPC01081890.1:8163-18767 GCA_011009095.1 Ignelater luminosus | reverse complement strand
TTTCTACATATCTAATAATAAATGAAAGTTACTCTATATAAGATACGTCAGGTGTTGTATCCAAAATGACAGTGAAATATTTGACACGTTTTATTTCTGATACAATTCGGTTTTTGACAGCAACTCCAACTATTGCAATAGGTTTGTTTTGAATTTGTGGTAAGAAGTATTTTGCTGATTTGTTTTCCGAGTCCATGTGATGTTTAATGGTGGAGTCATAATGACTCTAAAATGCATTTTAAGATATGTTTCCACTTTTCCGTTTCGGAAATAATCATTTTTCTGAGTTTCTGCAGTAACAAAATGATTTTGGCCGAATTCTCGTGCGATTTTATTTTGGCACCAATGTTACTCCAGTCGCTAAATTCTGTTTCCGGCATAGAGAATTGAGTACTGCCTAGTCTAAACAACAAACTAGAAAAACATTAAACTGCATTACGTTCCACACGGTAAAAAAATCCAATTTCTGTGAACACTATCTTCATTTGATAAAATTTTGTAGAAACACTTTTTAGAAAACTGTTTATTCCTTGTTACAGGATAGCACTCTAAATGATCTCCACGTACAGACCCTTTTGTTACCAAAAGTCTGAGAAAGTCATTATCTCTTTTCCTACTTACCCCTTAAACCTTCTTTTATTCCTTTTCTTAAATTCGAGAATTCTAAACATGTGTTGAGCATTAGAATTAGTGTCCTTCTATCAGTCGTAGAATCAATAAAAATCCAATTCGTTTTGCTACTGCTCATTTATTGTTTAAAAAGGAACAAAAATTGTAGAGAACAGGTAGTTTTAAACTGACATTATTATTGTCCTTTATATAGTTGCGTTTCTTTTAGTACGAAAAAATTATATTTTTCTTTAGCTATTTTATGGCGCCGCTAGGCGGGTGCCTACTCCAGCGTATAGATATTGACAAGTAGACAAACTCTTACAAAACGCGGGAAATTAGCTCGGAAACAAACACGCGAGTTGGCTGGTAGTACGCGTTTCTATAATAGATGTCACGACGGTCAAACGCAGCGCGAGGTTACCGGCATATAGTAATTGAGGTTAAACCAGTGTCGTACACGTTTTCTGTGCACGTTTTCATAGTTTTATATATTTATTTAGCGCTGGTGAATTTTTACAAATATGTCTTTGAGGAGCATTTGTATGATGAAAGGGTGCCGTGCAAATAACGAAACGTTTAATGTACATTTTTTTAAAGTTCTCAAGAATAAACACAAAGGTAAGGAACAAAAGTTTTGTTACTTCCGATTAACTATAATGATGATGATACATATTGTAGATATGAAGAATGGGCATGTTTTAGCGGAGTCATAATGTGTACCAAAATAACTTAGATGTGTTGGTGCAAAGTTCATATTATAAGATCTGCTCAGTACATTTTGAAGACCATCTCATTAAAGATAGAAATAAGAAATGTCTTACTGCAAATGCGATATCAACAATAATAACCCAGCAAGCAGTAGAACAAGATACAAGTCAGGTGCTGTTAGGTATGCATATCGAATAAGCTTTTAATAAATATCGTAGTAGTATTTACTAATTCAACTCATCTAACGATGACTGTTAAGTAATTCATTATTTATACTTTTGAAATAATCACAAATATATATTTATATCATTACTAAAATTCATTAAATTGCAAGAGGAATATTTGTAGTATCCCTATTTAAGAATTTTTTAATACTTTAATTTTTTATTTTATTATAGAGATAAACAATATTTCAAATGATATAATTTAAATGAAACAAATTTAAAGCTATTTCTAAATTTAATAAACAAACAAGTGTTGTTTAAAGTAAGATTATAATGTTTGCTTGTAAATTGACTGTTAATGTTTTCTTACATATTTCATGTTTAACAGATTCTGATGTGCATATACAAGTACCACCTACAACAGAACCTCTTGATCTTGCCGTAGTACCTAATATGTCTCCACCACCATCTCAGCGTATCCAAACCTCAAGTCATTGAGCGAGAGGACACCCAGAAAAAAAGCATTGCGGCTTAAGATTCGTTCATTACAACAACAAGTTCAGTCTTTGAGGAAACAGCTGCAGATTGCTAATCAACCACTGCAAGACTATTTTCAACAATAGCGCTATTGTTATGATTTTGATTTTTAAATTGAACTTTCACAGAGAACCAATCTGTCAAAACAAAACAGAATCTAAATTAGTTCCAACGGCTCTAACGAAGTATCAGAAATTCATATATAATGTGGTTTGTGAGAAAGTAAGCCATTTCAAATCATAACAAATTAATTATGTCAATGGATATAAAAACTACAAATTGAAATTCAGCATAAGTCAGTCCTGGATTATTTAGTAATTAGTTTAGAAACATAAAATATTTTCAACCTGTACAATAAGTTAATTATTATAGTTAGCAGTTTATCATATTGCATGTAATTTTGACTTATTTTATTTAAATTTTATAAAACAAGAGAAATAATATTAATGTAATTGTCGATAATAGTTGTACATATTACATGTATAAATAAATAATTTTTTTATAAGTAATATGAAAACAACCAATTTATTTTTTTGATTTATTTAAATGTAACCATTGAAGATAGATATTTGTGTACAATAACAATAATGTATTTAAAATGTATTGTGATAAATTTGATTTCTTTGGATATTTGTGCATGATTTACATCCTCATCTTTAATTTAACACAATGCCATTATAAATTTGGTAAAATGAAATTTAACAACAAACAATGCAATGGTAGCCTTTCTAGTAATTCATAATGTCTATAAATAAATCTAGGCACGCCACTGATACAAGCGCAGCGCCACCAATTCGAAATATCGGTACTACCAGCCAACTCTTAGTTCAAGGTCACCGGCCGGCGTTTGAAAAGAACAAATCTGATACATACCTGAAGAGGCCTAACTTCTTTATTATTGCAAATGCAAAACTCAGAGATGTTATAACTTAGCAAAAATATGGTGTAGAATTCAAACCTGAAATAAAATGCTAAATATCTCTTATTGTTGTAGATCAGTACTACTCTTAAAGCACATAAAGTCTGATTTTCAAGAAAAAATGTCACCTGCAAGAATATTTCTCTATGTTTATTTCAGTCAAGTGAAATGCTGGCGTTACCATCAAATAAAATAAATTTTAAGAGATTTCCTGTTGTGTCTTTATACCACAAAATAAATCGAATTGAATATCATTTTATTCACAACAATATACATCTATGTCACAGTTAAGAAACAAAAGCATTGAATATGCGTAATTAAGGGCAAGGTTACATGTCGTATGAATCATTATTACGCATCAGCGGTAGTGTATACATTTTTACTGACGGTACATTTTAAATATGAATACAAAAATCATCCCGCCCACAAAAGTATTCAAATGTAGTATAATATTTAACATAAATACATACAGGTAATTATAAATGAAATATTAAATGTAAACTTAACATTTGAAACATAGTAACATGACAATCTTTAAAAAAAAGAATAATAAAAAAACGATAAATTATTGAACATAATCACTAAGGTAAGTTGGTTGTCGCCTGGGTCGCTCAGAACGTCGGACCTCTGCAGGCGGAGTCTCTTCATTTTCTATGGCAGGTTGTTCTTCAGGGTCTGCGATGACGTCTTGATTACCAACTCTGTCTGGAGTGTATGTAACCATCATCATCAATTCTGGTGGAACGTCAAAATATAAAGTTGGGTCGTGCTTCGGTACATCTTTGGAAAATGATACCCGTTTCTTTTCCTTCTTTTGCACTTCGGTTCTTCGAATTTGGTTAAGGTGGCGCTTGATATTAAATCCATCATCGAGTAAAATAATATAATGTAATTGTCCTAAAATCTTTGCCACTTCCCCAAAACGCCATATTGGTTTTTTGTTGTAAGGATACCAACGGACTTGGATTCTTTCACTTATTGCTAGTTGTCGGACACTTTGTACTTTGGTCCGTTGATTTGTCGACGTATTTGATTTACTGGGAATAAGGGCATCTAAGCGCGTGCGAATTTGACGCTTGAGATATAACTCTGCCGGTGACCTTCCACACGCCAAATATTTATTTGAATTGCTGTCTAATTGGTAGGTGTGAATCATTCATTGCATTTAGTTTTGCTTTTAGCGTTTGAACATTCCTTTCAGCTAACCCGTTAGTAGATGGGTGGTTAGAGGCACTAAACTTCTGAATGATTCCATTTCGAATACAATATTCTTTAAATTCTGTTGATTTGAAAATCGTAGCGTTGTCTGAGACTAAAACCGATGGAAAACCGTTTGTTGCAAAGATATCATTGAGCGCTTCAATTGTAGAATCTGAGGTAGGAGCACTTGTTTGAATCCGCACTTCTATCCACTTAGACTTTGCGTCTACCAGAACCAGGAAATATAAATTCTTGAGAGGTCCTGCGTAATCAATGTGAACACGTTCAAAATTTTCTGCAGGTTCATCCCACTGATGTGTGACTTTCGCAGGGTTCTTCTGTAATAGTGCGCAAGTTTCACATGATCTTGCAATTCGTTCGATATCTTTGTCAATTCCCTTCCAGTACACGTACCTTCTTGCTAATTGTTTCATTTTGACGATGCCTACATGAGTGTGATGTAATTCTTTCAACACTATTGGGCGTAAGCTTTTTGGAATTACTAGTCCGTGATTTCGGAAAATCAGCTCGTCTTGAATCGTGTATTGCGAATCTAGATTTACGGACGAATTTAGCTCTTCTTTGATCTGAGACAGTTCTTCGTCATTGAGGAATTCTTCTATTAATTTGTCTCGCGTAACGACGTCTGTTGTAATCTGGTTAATGATTTGATCACATAACGTTGAGACTTCATTGTCTAACAGTTGTTCCGTAGAATTATTATCTCGATTCGGTGCTCGGGAAAGGCAATCCACATTTACGTGATCTTCAGCTCTTCTGTGCTTTACTTCGTAGTCGAATTCTTGAAGAAAAGATGCATATCGAAGTAAGCGTGCTGAAGTCATGGCTGGAATCTTTGAATCTGGATGTAGAATTCTTGTAAGTGGTCTATTGTATGTGACAAGTTGAAATTTTCTTCCAAAGATATAGACGAAAAAATGATGGACAGAGAACATTATGGCTAAGGCTTCTTTGTCCAGCTGACTGTACTTTTTCTCTGTATCAGTAAAAGATCTAGAAGCGAAGGCAATGGGTCTTTCGACACCATTGATAATATGAGATAGTACTCCAGCTATTCCTACTGGGCTTGCATCACATGCTACTACAAGTGGCAATTTTGGGTTATATGGAGTAAGCACCTGGTCACTTGAGATTTCATTCTTTAATTTTATAAAAGCTGCTTCGCACGTTGCAGTCCATTTGAAGTGTACTTGTTTTTTCAGCAACATTCGAAGAGGGTATGTCTTGGTTGAAAGATCCGGAATAAACCGTGCGTAATAAGTTACCATTGCTAGGAACCTTCGTAAATCATCTGTTTTTCTTGGTCTAGCCATTTCCGTAATTGCCTTAATTTTATTTTGCGATTTTTAAATCTTATTGTATTCAATAACATGTCCTAGGTATTCAGTTTTTGTAGCGAAAAATTCACATTTTGGACGATTCACATGCAGGTCAAAATCACGTAATCGTTGAAGGCATGCATTTAGGTTTTTTGAACATTCTTCTAATGTTTCCCAGTGAACAATGATGTCGTCGAAATAAGACAAGGTTTTCGGGAGATCATTCAATATCTGATCTAGAATTCTGTTAATGTCTGCTGGTGCAGTTTTAATTCGAAAGGATAGTCGATCCATCTTGTATGTTCCGCGGTGAGTGGTAATTGTTTGTATTACTGCACATTCTTCATCTACTTGTAGATGCAAGTAAGCTTTGTATGAATCAAGACGGCAAAAATATCGGGAATTACGAAGATTATTTAAAATATCGTCGATTCGTCGAATTGGATAATTTGAATCTATCAATCTGCTGTTTACTCCAACCTTATAGTCAACACATAGGTGTACGTTGCCATCTGGTTTTAAAATGACCACTAAGGGTGATCCCCAATCACTTGTTGATATCTTGCTAATAATACCATCGCGCTCTAGGTTATCTAGCTCTTGTTCGACTTTCTGTCGCAATGCATATGGAACATCACGTTCTTTCGTATAACATGGTTTAACACCTTGACGAAGCTTTAACGAGCATACTATGTTTGGGATTTTCCCTACTTTTTCTTCAAACACTTCCGGGAAAATTTGAATTACGTGTTCAGCATTCTTCATTAATTTAACTTGATTGACATCAGAATTGGTGGTTTCTACACCATCGATGGTAGCAAGGTTGATTTTCAAATGTCGGATCCATACTCTTCTCAAAAGGGGCTCAAATTGATCTGGTACAATATAAAGCTCTTCTGTAGATGTACAAAAATTGTACTGAGCTTGCACTGTTATACGATCTTCTGGCCGAAACACGTCACGAGTATATGATCGAAATGCTATATTTGTCGGTTGAATTTTGACATCTAGGCACAAACGATTGAATTTACGTCGTGGAAGTAGTGTATATCCAGCTCCGGAATCTACTTCAAAACGCTGAGGTTTGCCTTCAGTAAGGACCGTTATAAAAAATTTGGTTGCGTCGGCTGTATTCTGATGGGCAAAAATGTCTATAACTTGGTTAATGTTATTTCGAGTTAGATATTCTGTAACATTATTAGTATCGTCTGAACTCCAAGTCTTTTTCCAAAGAAGAGTTGAAATGCATACTTTTGCAATGTGTCCAGACTTATTACAAGAATTACACTTCAGATTTGAACTTCGACAATCTTTTGCTGTATGATTATCGCGACCGCAACGAAGACACAGGTTTTCTATACCAAGTTTTTTATAATCAATTCTGGATCTAGATTTTGATCGAAACCTTGATTGCTTCTGGAAACTCTGAGAACGATGTCGAGCACTAGTAGTGGGGTTATTTCTTCTCGAAAAGTGCTGGTTCTTTGCTACTTTATTTATGGAATCGTTCTTTGCAATTGAATTATTTAAAACAGGTTCGTTTCTTGAAATTTCCCTACTATCAATCTTTGAAGCTTCAAGAGCGATGGCTTTTGCGGTTATTTCGTCAAATTCAGACGTGTCAGACTGTAGAAGTTTAGAAGTTGCTCACGAATCGAATTGTCACGGATGCCTCTAATAAACTGGGCTCGTAAAAATACATTTGCAATCAGTCGCAGGGTGATATAAATTCACATGCTGTAATATCTGCTCATAATGCTGCTATATAATCCGAAATTGATTGTGATTCTGTCTGATACGTTGATAAAAATCTGTGTTGTGCAACCAGTATATTTTGTTTTGGACACAAATGCTTTTCCAATGATGTAATTAATGTTGCGTACTCTAGCTCGTTTGGCACCGATAGAATTTAATAGTATCTGTGTACAACAATTTTTATCATCAAAAATATTTTTCATGCAAAGATAATTTTCAAATCGTTGTCGATAATATTTGAAATTTTCTTTTTTGGTGTCAAAATTTTCCAAATGGGGGCAATAATGCGGCATTTACTGTAGGAGCTGGATTTGTTATTGCTGTTCTTTCGGGAAGCAAACGATCAAGCAAATCTTGCTGGTTTTTATTCATTGCTTGGATGAGTAGTTAAAATTGATTTGCATCCATGCCGGTTATTTGAAGTTGAGAGTATGGGAAAAGAACTAGATTTCTTGAAAGGCAGATGCGCAAAGATATAAATGTAATGGCATCTGGTGCGCGTGCACGTAGAATGGTAAATCGGTTGCATGCATATTCAAATTGGAATATATAATCATGCAGTAGCTTATTGCTGTGAATTCTTCTTACAATGTCTGGATTCTTTTGTATTGAATTTGCAGCTACTTACGACGTATAAAATACATAACGTACTTATGCAGGACCTCGTCGCCAACTTTGTTGTGTCTTTATACCACAAAATAAGTCGAATTGAATATCAAGATGTGGTCCAATGGAATGACCGACTAGATCTCCTGATCTCACCCCACTTGATTTTTTTCTCTCAGTTCTTCAAGATCTCGAAGTTTTGAGTGATACACACGTGAGTTTAAATAGGTACCCCCAAAGAAAAAAACCAAGTAGGGTGAGTCTTCGTCTTGGTATTCCCTAACACGAAGTAAATACTGTGATGGTGCACTATCATGTTGATTAAAACAATAAAATTTCAAGTTTAATTATTTTCATCAAATCTTCCATATCTCTAAACTACTAATTTTAAATACCACATGTGGGGTATTGCTGAACTCAGAAAAAAATCTACTTTCTATTTCTTGCTAAAAAATAAAGGGGTTTCATTAAAAAAAAGTCGATGACGCCATAGGTCCCAGAGTAGTACATAAACTATAAAATTAAAACTAACGTCCATAAAATCCGGAGGAAAAAAATAAAATTGACGTATTCGAGCTTTTCTTCCAAACAGCGATAATAAAGAAAATACGAATATTATTTCTTACTTTATTTGCACACTGCATAAAAATACAAATATTTGAAATTTTAAAATTGCGCATATTTCTGGTTAGATCAGAAGTCAAGATTCCTAAATAAAAAATTTTATTTCAATAGTTCCAATAATAATAATAACGAAGGTATTTGAAAGGATTCATACTTTTGACCACCACTATACATACAGTGCGTTCAGGATAAAATAGGGTACATGAGGATATTGGAAACGGTATTAGATACAAAATCGTTCAAATGGGGAAAGACTGCGCATTTACGTGCTCATTAACAATCCGGATTTACATTTTCAAAAATAAATTCCATTACTGAGATACAGGGTGAAAACGAAAAATGTGCGTTTTCTAAAAACCTCTATATTGTATTTATTGTAAGAGACACATTTACCAAATTATTAGGGTAGTGGTAATGGGTAATGAGGACTTCAAAAATAACATTGACAACATTCTAGGCCTACTAAGTTTTACGCAATCGTATCGATCTTCTGTTTTTCTTAAGAGCGGCATATTGGATTATTACATTTTTGAGACCGTCATGAAAAGAGCTTTTCAAGCAAGTGCAACATCCTTATGTTCGGTAAAAGAAAATGATTACAAATAGCGACATTGCAATTTGACCAAAGTAAGCGTTGATTTAGAGGACTGCTCAACAACTGAATGTCGTTTTATTAACAAACAAACACTCCATTGTTTGAGTGTATCTTTATTGTAGCTTGAGTTATCTTTATTGTAATGTATCTCTTACAATAAATAAAATATAGAGCTTTCTAGAAAACGCACATTTTTCGTTTTAGTCCTGTATCTCAGTAACGGAATTGATTTTTGAAAATATAAATCCGGATTGTTAATGAGCACGTAAATGCGCAACTTTTTTCCCATTTGAATAATTGTATCTATTACTGTTTCCACTATACTCATGTACCCTATTTTATCATGGACACCCTGTATAATAATACGTATACGTACTACTACAAAATTTAATAACAGCACTCTCCAATATAAAAAATTAATTTGGAAATGAAGTACTTAAATTCTCTTTTTTTAACATAAGAATTTATTTTCGTTGTAATTTTAAAATGGTATGTAGTAATAACTTCACGCTATAAATTTCAATTTTAATTTTCAAAATCAAGAAATAGAAATTATTATTAAAAACTGATAACAAAAGAAAAATGACAAGCACGACTATGAAAATTGAACGAAATATTCAAAATCTCTTTTAACCTAATTAATAGAGATTACATAAAAAAGAAATTCCTAAACTCAGAAATTGCGTTGATTATAAATAGTGAGATATAACCCTTGAATGCTGCATTTCGATTGTGGGGTTTCACGATTTACTCTTCAAATAAATTTTGGTATTTTTTTCTACGAGAAACCATTTTCATAAGAACACAAAAAAATGCTGTTTCTGTTCTGCTTGTGCATTAAGTATATATATTTTTGTTAATAAGCATATATTTTTATTTGATGAATTACAAAATACCTATTATATTTTGAACATCTTCAGTAGTTAATAACAATGCAGTCAGTAACAATACGGTACTATTGTACATGTAATTAGTACCGCAATTTAAATTGCTATTTGATGTAGTTAACATGATTTGAGGTTGTCGTGGTAGCTGTAACAAAGCTAGAGCAATTTATGCTAATATCCAAGTTCAAATAGAACGTATCTCGATTATTACGCAATTTAATAGCTTAATCAGTCTCAGAATACGTAGAATTATTTGATAGCTTGCATTTTAATCAAAGGAGACAAGGCTGCGTCGAACTATAAACAAAAGAGTTACAGGGAAGTTTCAAATGTAAAGGCTTACTTCATTCTTTTACAGATAGGTAATAGTACAAAATATAAAAACAAACAAAAATTTAGAACTTACAAATACAAATACAATGCTTTTTTCCCAGACTATTGGAAACGTCCCCCATAACTATAGTTTCTTTTAGTCGATTGTATATTTAGGTGTAATTAAAGTGTGTTATGGTTTTGTATTACAAATAATAAACAAAATACATACACAGCTTTATTGTTAAAGAAAAATATCAAACAATCAATAAAAAAATTTGATTTAAAATACCTATCTTTAATTTTTGTACCCACCAAGCTCATTCCACAAGTCGTAGAGAATAA
>VTPC01081889.1:7344-22945 GCA_011009095.1 Ignelater luminosus | reverse complement strand
AAAAAAAATTTAATGCTCTACAACTTCCTGCCTGATGACTTTTTCGAAAACATAAGCCTGACGAGTTACAAGGACAACTTTGACGAAAAATTTGAGGCAAGAAAAGTTTTTCAAAAATTATCGATTTACGCTGGCGAATATCTCGGAAATTATAATGCATAGGAAGAAAATAAATATAAACATTCTTGTAGGCAATTTAATTATCTTGTATTTTGTGAGGAATACTTTTTACCGTACGACGCACCATTTCCGAGTTGTAAGCAAAAATCCGACAAAAGAGACTTTTGCACACCCTCCACTTTTATATTTTCTACCAGTTTTGTAGGGATTTATTTAGTCTAAAACGACACTGTAACGGTAAGAGGATAAAGATAAAGAAAAATTTAAAAAAAAAACAAATAAAGACAAATCACAACTATGTTAGTTTTCATAGGCAAGCTTATAGTTTACGCTGCTTATACGTAGCTACTTAGACACCTAAGAAAAACCCAGCACACAGATGATGCTACCATGATAACTAAATTAAATCATAAAATGAAAATTTTAACAAATTCAAATAGTTTATACCTAATGCTGTTCAGGGCCGGTCCTACTAAGCGCGGGGCCCCCTTTGACGAGTAAAAAATTGTATTTGCAGAATTGATAAAACCTCTAATAGCTGTAGCATGATAAATAACAGTATTGCAGGTATTGTAGTTGTAAATAAATTAGAAAGGTCATAGTTTCTAACATCACAAAGAATAGTCAGCTTATACAGTTTAGAGTTTTCAAATGTTTTTACAATTCTTAACGATGCACCCATTTTATAGGAGGAATGGTTATTTAAAATTCACTAACACGTTTTCCAAGAGAAGCAAAGATTTTTTCTTCGTAATTACTACTCGACATAATTGAAAAAACAACGATTTTAAAGAATGCTAATTAACTAAAGGGTTTTCCAATAAGAGGTGTTATTTTGAATAGCCCGCTATTTCGGTAGATGTCACTTTTGAAGCTATCATTTTTTGACATTTGACAAGTAGAAACTACGCCATTAATAAATATGGAACGATACACGCTTCAACAACGCATTGAAATTATTAAAATTCACTATAAAAATGGTGAAAATTTGGCAGAGACGGTTCGTAAAACTCGAACATTTTTGGGTCACCGTGAAGCACCTTGTCGGACCGCAATACAGAAATTGGTGAAAAAATTCGAGCTTTTGGGACAAGTTAGTGATGTGAAGAATAAAACCCGTGCACGTCGCTCAAGAACAGCCGAGAATATTGCTGTTGTAGCCGAAAGTGTTAAAGAAAACCCAGGTTTGTCCATTCCTCGTCGTTCTTTGGAATTAGCCATTCCACAAACGTCATTACACCGTATTTTGCATAAAGATTTGGGTCTTAAGGCTTATAAAGTCCAGTTAACACAAGAACTCAAGCCGGCCGATCATCAACATCGTCGTGTCTTTGCTGATTGGGTCGTTGAAATGCATGAAAATGATCCAGAATTCCATCGAAAAATCATCTTGAGTGATGAGGCCCATTTCCACCTCGGTGGCTTCGTCAACAAGCAAAATTGTCGGATCTGGGGCTCAGAAAATCCAAGAGTTATTGTTGAAAAGTCTCTCTATCCTCAACGTGTGACTGTTTGGTGCGGTTTATGGTCCGGCGGAGTCATTGGACCTTACTTTTTCGAAAATGAGGCTGGAGCAACAGTTACGGTGACTGGATTGCGCTATCGAGAGATGATTAACGATTTTTTATGGCCGGAATTGGATGGTATTGATCTGGACAACGTTTACTTTCAACAAGACGGCGCTACGTGCCACACAAGCAACGAAACCATTGATCTTTTACGGAAAAAGTTTCCGGACCGTGTTATCTCTCGAAGAGGTGATCACAATTGGCCACCGAGATCTTGTGATTTAACACCTTGCGACTTCTTTCTTTGGGGCCACGTGAAAGAGAAGGTCTACGCCAACAGCCCAGCGTCGATTCAAGACCTCAAAGATGGAATTCGTGAGGCTATCGAGGACATAGGGCAGCCACTTTGCGATTTGGTTATGGAAAATTTCATGAAAAGGATATTGTCCTGTAAGCGTGGTCGTGGTGGTCATTTGCCTGATGTTATTTTTCACTATTAACGGCATACCTTCCTCTTTATAATGAAATAAACATCCGATCATTTATATTAAAAAATGGCACTTTTCTTTGAATATCAAAATAACACCTCTTATTGGAAAACCCTTTATGTATAACTAACTTAACCTACATAAAAATTATACTTTAATATCTTTTTCAACTCGATATTTGTTGCATACATATACATATAATATGTATATGGTTGCATACAAATAAACTTTTTTAAGTAGCACAGACCATAGAGCACAGCACGGCATGGCACACAATTGCTGTTTCAACCCCCGAATCTAAGTATTTAAACTTAAAGGTTCCAGATGTGTAAAAAAAGTCCACACGTGGTCATTAGATTTTGCTGACGTTTCAAAGAAAAGCAGATGAGAAACAATAAATTACTGATAACAGGTACTTCAACTAACAAATTTGTATGGCATGAATATTGTTTTTACTGTTTTCTTTCTTTTCAAATATTTAAGGAAAAATAACTTTTTTATAGTGCAAGAAATATCCTAAATATAAAACAGTATATTCGCATATGAACATTGCTATTAACAGTATCGTTATTTTATGGCATTAATCAAAATATAATTTCTTTTTTTTTAATACTTAGTTTAAATTGTTATTTTTATTTTTTGATCGCACAGGGGGTCCCTTGATTGAACGGGGCCCTGGGCTGCAGCCCATAAAGACCACGCCTAAATCCGCCCTTGGCTATACAAGATGATTTCTGACGTAAATGTAAAACTTGAAAGAAGTTATTCGTGGTAGAGTTCAAAAAGTAAAATTTAATCATTATAGTTTTAGTCAGAGCAGACAAAGGGACCTCTAAGAGGCTGACTTGGCTCCTAAAAAGGCAGTTCTTTCAGCAGAAACTGACCTTAAAGCGAAAACTGAATCAAAATAATTAAATTCTGAAAGACAAGCTGTAAAATAAATTCTTGAGTTACAGTTTCACATGCTAAGAATTGTAAGATGACTTGATTTGCCTTTTTGTCTCTAACTGTAAATTAAATATGACCATTTTACCTATTCCGTATGCTATCTTCATTATGATTATTTTTAAAACACCTACCATGGTTGAGATTGTAGTATGTCATACTTCTTGATTTACTGGTCAAAATCTTTTAGGAGTACAAAACTTGAAAATTACCATTCTTTTCTTCTACAGGTGTTTAAAATGAAACAGTATCTAGACATTGTTTACCTTCGAAAAAATTCAGTAAAATCTAAGACATGAAGGTGAATTTTTTCCAAAAATTGTGGAATTTCACAAGAAATGATACAATTAAGGTACACATTTTATTATAAAAAAGTTAAAAAACTTATGAAGGTGAACAATTTGAATTTATTTCAACAAGAAATTTATATCACGCGTAACGAATATTAGTTACATGCAAAACTTAATTATGAAAAAACTAATTTACATAATTTTACATACACAAAATTATTACTTTAAAGAAGGCAATTTAGTAAGAACTGCCCTTCAAAGTACACTCATTGTCAGAGGTTTTGGAAAATTTTTCATAAATGTTTTCTAAAATCGAGATGTCTGCCTTATTACCATCAAAATTAACACAAGTATTTGGTTCCAAACTTGTTGAGGCAATTCTCTTTATATCACTAGAAAATATTTTA
This sequence comes from Ignelater luminosus, assembly GCA_011009095.1. Lineage (NCBI taxonomy): Eukaryota > Metazoa > Arthropoda > Insecta > Coleoptera > Elateridae > Ignelater > Ignelater luminosus. Next base: position 19,187 of record VTPC01081889.1, on the reverse strand, counting down.
TTATTAGACATATCCACATAGCCCAATTTCTTAAATACTCTCAATACGAGGGTGGTCTGCAAAGTTTCCGACCTAACAAAGATACAAGACATTTTTTTTTAATTTTTTTTTTTTTTTCAACATAGTCTCCTTGTAACTCTACACACTTTTCCCAGCGATGCTCCCATCTTTGTAACCCGTCCAAATAGTACTCGACATTTTTCTCTGCAAAATAATTGTTCACGAAGGTGATTGCCTCTTCATTTGACGAAGATCTTTGTCCTCCGAGCGCAATTTTTAGATGAGGGAACAAAAAGAAGTCGCTTGGGGCTAGATCTGGTGAGTAAGGCGGATGGTCAAGCAGTTCAAACCGTAATTCGTGGATTTTCGCCATGGCAACCGCTGAGGTGTGAGACGGTGCGTTGTTTTGGTGAAACAGAATTTTCTTTTTGTGTGGCCGTTTTTTCGCAAGTTCTGCCTTCAGCTTGTCAAGCAATGATGCATAGTATGCCAAAACTCGGATTTATTTCGCCTAAACTGGGCCAAAAGAGCGTTGAAAATATTCATTCGAACACGTTTTTGGTCTAACGTGATCAAACGCGGCACCCAACGCGCGGACAGCTTTCTCATGCCTAAATGTTGATTTAATTTGACAAACACGTTCTTTTGACAGGTTCATAACCTCTGCTATCTCTCTCACTTTAATTCGGCGGTCGTCTAGCACCATTTGGTGAACTTTGGCGATGTTTTCGTCGGTAGTTGCAGTTTTTGGACGTCCCGAACGTTCATCGTCTCCCAAGCTCTTACGGCCACGTTTAAATTCAGCAGCCCAAAATTTCACTGTGGTAAATGATGGTGCAGAGTCTCCATACACAGAATCCAACTCATCTTTTATTTGCGAAGGCGTATTGCCTTTCAAAAACAAATATTTAATGACAGCTCGATACTCGATTTTGTCCATTTTCACAAAAAACTCACATCAACTCACTCAAACGACTGTTACATAAAAACTGCGCGTCCAAAATGGCTGAAACTTTGGTGAGTAACTGTCAACAGATGAACAACGAAATTCAGTAGCTTTTATTTACGAGTGCTGCCATCTTCACGTTGAGGTCGGAAACTTTTCAGACCACCCTCTTATATCATCGTCAACATAAAACAGATTATTGTTACTTAAATCAAGTTGTGGTATATCCAAAAGTGCAGACGGATTGATGTTTTTCAGATTGTTGTTTTTCAGGGTAAGAATCTTTTAAGAATTTAAACCTTTAAATTGATTTTGTTGCTGGTCTAGAACTTTATTAGACCCTAAACTTAAAATTTCTAAATTTGTCAAACCATAAAAGGCTTGTATATCTAATGTACTTATTTTATTATCGTCTAAAATCAACGTTCGAAGATAATATAAACCAATAAAGCTACTTCTATAGCATTTGAATCTAAATACAATTTGATTAATTTTTTTAGACAACGAAAACGTCAGCTTTAAGGTGTGTTACGTTACTTTCACGTAAATATAGTGACTCCAAGCGAGATAAATTGCAGTCCCCTGTAAATAAATACTGAAGTTGCTATATTATTACCGTCTAGGTACAAATCCGATAGCTGTTCTAAACCTTGAAAATGAAGATTTCGTAAGTCTTGAATTCTATTCTCGCGTAAATTTAAAGATGTTCCTCTGCCTCTTATTCCTCTAAATGTATCAGGATCCAAATGCGAAATTAAATTGTTGCCCAAACATAGATTGTGGATTCCATTTAAACCGTCAAAGGTTCCTACTTCTATGTTACTAATTTCATTTCCATCCAAAAGTAGTTGGTTGGCAAAACCCCTAAAAGCTCTATTTCTTAATGTTTGTAAAGAATTATTATTAATACGTAGAAATAGTATCAGTTGCGTATTCTTAAAGACACCACTTTCAATGTTAACGATTTTATTATTTTCTAAACTCAAATCGATTAATTTATTTAAACTATTCAAAATGGATTCTGAAATATCTTCTATTTGATTTCCAGACAGATCCAACTGACCTAGACCTTTTAAATTATCAAATAAACCCTCCGGTAGTTTTTTTATGTTGTTGTTACGTAAGTCTAATATAGACAAATTTGTTTGATTTTTAAAAGCATCTTTATCTATCTGCTCTATTTTATTTTCGCCCAAACTAATAACCCCCAGTCCTGTCAATGTTGAAAAAACGTCATTCGTAATTTCTCCAATTTCATTATTATCTAAATTCAAATATGTTAAATTGATTAAATCTTCAAGGAAACTTAAATTCTTGATGTTGTTATTTTCTAAAAAAAGTAATTTCAAATTAATCAAATCTTTCAAAGAAGGTGAATTGTCAATTTTGTTATATTTTAAGTTCAAATTAGCCAAATTGATCAAATTTGAAAAACCTAAGGGTGCTACAGTTCCAAAGCAGTAAAATTTGCAAAAGAATTATCTGGAATACTTCTGATACGATTGAATCCTAAATCAAAAACCGTAAGATTATTGTACTGCTTTAGATTAATTACAGGACTGTTCGTTAAAATATTATTACTTAGATATAACATTCTTAAAGTTCCTAAATGGTAAAAAGCATCTTCATCTATTTAATCTATTTAATGTAGTTACTAGATAAACTAATAATTTCCAATCTGTCAAGTCCTTTAAATACGTTGTTACCTAAATAAGAAAGTTTATTGTGATCCAAAAACAGTTGTCCTAACTTTTGAAGATTGCTGAAAGTGTCTGCAGTAATTTCGGTTATGTTATTATCTTCTAGTTGTAGAAACAACATTTCAGTTGTTTTAGAAAAAGAATTATCTTCTGGTATTATTCCACTTCCTTTTACATTCAAATATTCCAAGTTGTTTAAACCATAAAACGCCCCGGGCTCCACGTTCTTGATGTTACAGTTTATAATGCTCAATTTCTTTAATGACTTCATATCTTTAAAGGCGTTCTTTGGTAATAAATCAATGTGACTATCTGTGATCTTGAGCTCTATTGAACCATTAATTGATGGGAACAAACTTTCATCAAGTGTATGCAAATTACCATCAGTAAGTACAATGTGAATGGAATTTACATGTTTAAGTTCTTCGTTATCCACAGTTCGTATAGAATTAAAATAACTGCAATACATATACGCGTGGTCATGTACAACTGATGGAAAGAGGTTACAATTAGCATTAGCATACAGACGATTGTTGATCAGCAGAAGAAACAAAAGTACATTGTGATATTCTGGAAGTAAATAAAAAATTGTATTAAAGAACTAGATTATAATGTGAAACAAAACAAAAATATTTCACGGTTCTTGTTTCTTCTTGTGTTAAATATCATCATAACTAGATAACTGAAGCCCGAGCCAGAATCAAACACGCGATCTTTAAGCTTAGAGATATTGTCTCTAAAAGACAATATTACAGGGACAACATAAATAAAAATCTTTCTTAAAAAAAGTTTACAATTTAGAATAATTTACGTTTTTGTTGTATATACATATTACTGTGGATTATCATGATTTTATGTAACTTTGCCAAACTGCACCGAAAAAAAGATTTTAAATATTTTCGAAAGCGTTTTACATACTTTTAAAATGATATCTCTCTACTAATTGTAAGTTGCAAATTACACTGATTAAACAAATCTGCAAACTATGCTTGTGCACAAGACTAACTTAAAGCGAAATATATTAATAAATCTTGACAAATTTTAAAAAATAGAAAATGATAAATGATAAATGAAAATTAATACACCGTGCACAATCTTCAATTTCATAGACTTAAAATAACTTTAAGTTTTTGGATGATGACGCAAGTAACTAACTGCTGATATACTTACATTTAACGAATCACCATAGTTAACTAGGGGGTCGGGATCCCAAGATTATTTTTATTATTATTTTATTTTATCAGAAACTTTCTTCATACTCATTAATTTTATTATTAAATTGATAAGACAGTAACTAAAAAATGTTTTGACATATTTCTAAATGATGCTAATCTACCGCAAATTTGTTTGTTTGTTTCATCCTAATAACAAATTTTTTATTATTAATTGCAGATATGTATCATTGGTATGGTTGACACTGACACTTTTATCATGTTGACTTGAACTCTACGCAACGTGTGATCAAGAAATAAGTCAATCTGCAAAACTTACGTCGCTGATTTATTAATTTTTGTGTTTAACACGTTGACATGAATTACAATTAGAACAGTTGTATATAATTTGCTGTGCTATCACCAACAGTGTCGGACTGGACGAAAATTAGTAAAACATGAAGGTACTAGTTAAATGCGGGAAACAATAGTACAGGTTGTTAGGACTATGAGATCTTTATAGTTTCACTGCTTTTTAAGACACCACATGAGATAAGGCCCACCGAGAAACTTCTTTGTATCTTGGTATTGTCATAATTTAAGTGAAATACAATAAAGTACCAAAAAGAAACTTTGTAAGGTCAAAGAATACAGCAGTGAGAGACTTTACTACTGGGCCCTCCGCTTTCTTCAACAAAAGTGCTAACACTGCGTTATAGGAAATGATCAATTCTGTAATTAAATATCCTGATACTATTTTAACAGTAATTTTCCTTAAGGAGATTGAGAAGTGAGAGGAAGCAAAACACGACGATGACGTTTTGTGGACGATTAAGTAACGAAACCGTAAAGCGACAAAGGAATGTACGCTGAAGTCACAGCATGTCCAAAAGATAACCTTTAAATCTTATGAGAACGAGTTTTATATTATTGACGTTTTAGTGAATGTTAATATGAAAACCCGACGACTGTTATTCGTATGATAGATAAAAGTGTTGAAATGCTTTTGAAAAAGGAATGGCTTCAGGTGAAAGCACAGTTCTGAATCCACGATGGTTTGTCTGAAGAAGGTTAAAAAATAAATGAAGGATAAGCACCACGTAGAAGTTTTGTGGGTGAATGTGTAATGGCTCAGTAGATAAAGTTCAAATTTGAAACATAGTTAGACTAGCTTTGTAACAGTGTTGCAGCTCTTTCTTATTATTACGATGGATAAGGTTCAATACTAGATCATGATGGAACAAGTAAAGCACGGCGGGACCGACAGTAAACCGCCATAAGCGGCGTCAAGGGGCAGCATGATTCTAGATTAACACTGACTTACTTTGAGAAGCTTAATAAATAAAAGAAAGCAAAGCTCGACGTGAGAGTTCTCTGGGTAATAGCGTTGAAGCAAAACTGGGATTAATGACCCATCGGTATCGCAACCATATATAAAATCGGCATGCCACCTGTAATGCTAGCTTTTGACAGTCAAAGACGGGTCATAGGCGAGGAAGGCCTTGAGCCGGCGGTAGACGGAGATTTAATTTCAAAATGGAGATCCTGCAGCTGATCTCCGTTTCTAGGTCAGTAGGCGAATTGCTTATCAAGGTCAAACCGTAGGTTCGAACACTACGAAAATAAACGGAATCGAGATTGTACTGCACTCTCTTAAGATACTTATATTTCCACCGAAGAATTAAGCTAATATTATATACGTAATTGAAAATCAACGTTCATCGGTTCCGGAACAGCTGATCACTGAAACAATCTATGTGTATGCTAATACCACAAGAAAAACTCAAAAAATAAATTAATGACATCTATTAGCATACTAATAAATTGATACAACAAAGAGAATACAGTGGTCCTGTTTCACACTGCCTACAAATCTTAACATGAACACACATAAAGAAAAGATAACTATATAAAGGTATATTTACAACAAAAAACATAAGATAGATCTGGCCACATTAAATTTGTTAATATTCACGAACCATTGACTAGAAGGCAATACATCTAAATAATAAAACATTCATGGATATTAGAAATTTTGCGGTCACTCGTGAAGGAAGCATACATAAAATAAAACGTAAAATGTAAACAAAATCGTTAATATAACTAGGAACGTCACCGCCAGATGTTTTGCATTTAGCTTTAGATCTTTAAGTAAGGAACATTTCGCAAAGTTATAAACCAACAAGAATTTACGTTAATCGAACCTTGCACAAATAAACTATCAAAACAAGACCTAAATTCATATATTTTGCTTATAAATAAACAAACTAATAAAAGATTAATAACATTTCAAAACAGAATCGTCACGTTACAACTTGACAAATAAGAAGTTCTTCTTAACTAAACAATATTACAAAACTTTTACCACTGTGAAATGGTGCGTCAAACTTTTCGCTACTGTGAAAGAATATCAGAAGGTTCTTCACCACTGTGAAGCGATGTTACAGTAACCTGAACTCTAGATTACTGTCGTCCAAAGCGACTGGTGACGAGACGACAAACTACAAATGCATTCGCAAATAACTGCGTTTGTACATTAACGAGTTATATGCGTCAACGTTAGCTTCTGCATAAAAGACAGTTTTATTTTTAAAAGAGGTAAAACTTTAAAAATTTACCGTATTACTAGAACTACTAATCCAATAGAGAACCAATTTGATGGCACAGAATACACTCAATTCATTGCACTGGTTCACACACGATTTATCTTATAGTTAATACATTAAGTTTTCTGGAATGGACGACTTCTTAATTTGAAGGTAGATTTTAATTGTCTTCGATTGCCCTTAGAGAGCGACAATACAGAACTCGTAGAAATTCGACGGAACGTTATAAGTACAAGAAACACCATAACACAGTGAGTTCTTTTGGAAAATACAAAATAAAAAGGAAGGCGGTACGATAATTTAACGAGGAGTTGGTGTGAATTTGGTTTGGTAGATCCGCCAGTAAGGCGAGATTTGAGTTATACGTTAACGGTAGTGACACATCTGGTACATTCCAGGAATCATCAATAAAGTATTTAACGATGACAGAAATAATTCGCGTCGTTTACACTCAGGCAGTTTATCACCTTTGTAGATGTTAGCCAAACACTCGGACTAAATCTCGATATTACGCAAAATTTCCTAAGTCCCAAACTTTCACATATGAGTAGCACGGAGAGCGCGTGTGTTACTTAGATGAAATTTTCTATCTAACTCTTCTCTTCTTCTCTAACCCTTGGAAGAGTGGGTCCAACAGATTATTGGCTGATCGGAATTCATGACAACATAACCACCAATAAGACAGCAAAAGAAGGGGGTAGTTCAACCACAAATTCGAGCATTGCGCTATGCAATTATTTGCATAAATTGGAATAATAAATCTTGTCTGGGCCAGACAAAGTGACAGTTTTATGGTTCAAAGAAGCATAAAACTAAAAGACAAGGATACACAATTCTTTGAAATGAGATATTGGAATTTAGAAAATACGAATTTAGAGGTAGTTTTATTGTATCAAAGACCTAATGTTTTGCTATTTTAACATAGAGAAAAATATTTTATTAAAAAATAACGTTCCCAAGTCATAAATCTAACAATATCAAGGAAAATTAGACAAGAAATTTATCAGGAGCTTTGATAACTCCTGTAGGGTAATTGGTGGATTGCGTGCTTTATTAACTTCATCCGGTAGGACTTAGATCTGGGCTTCTTTCTGGTCATAACATAATGCGTAATATTGGTATCCCCCAATACAGTCGAAACCAAATTTGCAATATTATCGTGCATAAAGATAAAACCTGCACCATAAATCTTAGCAAACGATTGAACATGGGGCACAGTAATTTAATTCCTATATCTTGCTACCATTAGACATCTATTAGGGAATACAACTAGCTCCGTACGGCCATTATAGCTAACTCCACCCCACACCATTAACGAGCTTCCTTCAAATTTCTCCACTTTCAAAATGTTGCATTGTGCATACCCCTCTCCAGTCTTTGTAAAACACGAAGATGTCGATCACTTTAGAAAGACTGAATTGAAAATAAACCACTGAATAGTACTGAATTCCAATCTGTATTGCTCTAGTCTGGATACTTTTGGCAGAAATTTTATTTGTCTCTTTTGAGCAACACTATAGGGACAGTACCAGCAGCAGGCTGTTTTGTAATCAAATTAACCTTTTTTTAATTTTCTAACAATTTTCGTTGAAATTTTAATTTTGGCGACCAAGAAAAGATCATTTCTTAACTCTCAAGATGTTACAAAGCGTTTTCTTGAGGCCTGCAATTCAATAAATCTATCCACTCGAGAGATAATTTTTTTCCGTTGCTGTCTACTTTTTCTTTTAAAACTACTAGTAACTTTATGTCTTGAAGCAGCTCTCTAGACTACAGATTTGTTTGTATTGAATATAGAATGAAATGCCTATTGGGTCACTTTTTCAATGTTTTATTGAGATAAATCACAACAATACTATAGAGTCAACATTAAAAAGTCATATTTAGCTTATTTATTTGGTATAAATTGTTTTCCATATACTACTAACTAAACGATGCCTAGTATACCAAATTTTAACATCATTAAAATGTATATGTGTAATTTAAATAAAAGGGTTATACAAGTTTTTTTAGATGGTCCCTTAATTCTGACCTGTAATGTATCGATAAAGACTGGTATATATTGAACATTGTAAAACATTGAAGCAAAAGGCAAAGCGATAACAATGGGGAAGTTATATCATGTATTCCCAGGACATTAGACGCATTTTGCTATATGAAATGGTGATTTCGGGAGAAAATTGAAAGAACATTAAAATAAGCAAGGATATGCATGCAGTATATCGTCTTTTTCTCTTGATAATTTCAAAAGTTTATAAAACTACAGCTACCAAGACCTTAGAAATAATGTTGGGCATTAGCCTCCTATAGGTGGAAACCAGATCAAGAAGAGAAATTTTTACTGTCTGGGTAGGAGTAAGAGACCTACTGCATCTGGCCAAGAAGTTTAAATTAGATAATCATTTGGAAGCGCTAGAGCTATTAGAGGCACTAAGGAGATACAAATATCACTGACTATTCTCGCATTAAGGAGATAACTGGTAACATGATAAAGATGGAATTATTGTTGGAGGAAGAGTTTGGATTGGTGGAGAAGGGGAGCTAAGACGAGTAATAAAAGCAGTCGAATGGTTAAGAAACAGAATGATATTTGTAATGAGTTACTGAGATTTTTAGATCCCCGTTCAGCATTGAATACTATAGTAGCTAAGCACAAAATTATAACAAAAACTCAGGCACTGGATATACAAATGTTATTGCATTGACATTAACAAACAGCAACGAATATGGAAATGACTTAGTCATTACAGTTCATACAAAATGAGACACTTTCAACGACCAATATACAAGTGAGGTAAACAGGAGAGGATAGAGAGACTTACATTCAACTATAATTTGGGCATGACCTTTTAGGTAATATTTATGTAGACTCAACTTGTAGCAAGTAAATCCTGCTTGTGAATGTGGAACAGGAGGCAGTGTGCTAGAGCATGTGTTGTTCAGGTACCGTAGGCAGAGTTCATGCAAAGAAAATCTTTAAATTTTGGTTTTGAAATGCTTCTAGTTGGAAGGCCACTTTTGGGTGCTGTATTTGTAGTGTATCTGTCTCTGTAACTAGGAAACCGCGCAAACTGGAATTTTAACTATACTTGGGTTATATATGTTGTAAAGAAATTGGATGCTGTAACTCAATGGTTTTTGAGTTATTGGATAGCAATGTAATAAAAGTTTGTAAGATTACATAAAATTGTAATTAAAATAAATAAAATTAAAAATTATTCGAAAAAAATAGCAAGCCTATGGCATTAAGAATATCAACATTGACGTGTAATTTTCAGTAAAGACAAGTTAATTGGTATAACATTTTGTGAGAAATCTTTATGGGAAGCAATGCTTCAATAAATAAGATGGTGATAGTATTTCGGGAAATCTACAAATCTGCTATGTGACAAGCTTATTTACACATCCATGTAACGACAAATAGTCAGATTCCTAAACATCACACTGGCAGTTGTACAAATGTATCCATCATTATCCAAACTTAATGACAAAAGCTGATAATAAAGAGTCCCTATCCTTACCGTTTACTGAACTCGTCAGAAACAGCTTAGATGCGTTTTGTTTACCAATTAAGTTTTTTTGAAGTCTGAAAATAACATATAGTTAATTATGCATGAAGCAAGCGAAAAACACAACTTTCAATATAAATTGTAATATCAAGGTACTGAAAGGAGGAGTTCCTGCATGAATCTAGAGTATATTCACTATCTGCATAAAAATATTTTAAGAGGTAAAAACACAATATAGATAAGTTGTTTATTGAAAAATCATACATTAAGAAGTTGAAAAACTGCTTATACAGGCAGCGGTGGATATTGCTGAAACTACTGAAGTTCAAAGATTTACAATTCAAGGATAAGGCAATATAGTTATAAAATTGTGTGTTTATCTTTAGTATTGCTCGATAAGTTTGTGCATCAAGAATGAAATATATAGAAAGCTAAAGTTAAACCACCAACTGAAGAAGACATTTATTAAAGATTTTGAATTCAGTGACAAAAACATTACAGTTAAACTCGCGGAATGATATAGAAACAACTGCTACTCCTATAAATTAGTTTATTAGTTGAAAGATGCACATTATATTTTTACTATAATAATTAATGTTTTTAGACAGATGGCCTATTCGAATATTAATGAGAAAGATCATGTTTACCTGTACAGAAGTGAAACATCAAACTCCCTCTCATTGATACCAGGGTAGACCGAAAAGTTTGTATTACGTCAAGATTTATACAGGCTGTTTTATAAAAAAGTCAGTGTGTTACACCTTTATGGAACAAGCTCCTTGTATGAAATATTGTTTTGCCGACACACAAATAGTAGTTTGATATCACTTTCCTTCCTAATAATAATAATAATAATAATAATACTATTCTCTGGTCCTAGATTGTCACAGCCTGGTATATTTTAGTGTTTAACATATCTTGGTGCCCATTTGCGTGCCTTAGAAAATGTCTTGAAAACTACTATTTAGATAATTCTATTTCTCTGGTAAGAAAGTTTAGCTAGCAATTAATTCACAATCAGCATTTTCAGAGATGCTTTTAAACTTTTTGTAAATATCTTTCAGTTCTAAAGAGGTTAACTTATTGCTATCAAGGTTTATGTAGGTGTTTGGTTATAAATTCGTTAAATCTATAGAGTTGATGTTATCCTGTGACATATCTATATAAGTAATTTTGTTAAACTTAGATAATAATGCAAAACTATCTATTTCTCTCAAATAGTTATTACTTAAATCAAGTACTTCTAGTTGAGGTAAATCCACAAATACCTTATCATCAAGATTTTTTAATTGATTATTTTTCAGGCTAAGATATCTTAAGGTGTTTACATTTTTAAATGGGTTACACAGTTGTAAAATCTGATTAAATTCCAAACTTAGAATTTTCAAGTTTGACAAGCTATTAAATGTAAATTTTTCTAAAACGGTTAAGCTGAGCTTTCCAAGATGAGCGAGACCATTAAACGCGTTAGGTTTAATTGACTGTATACCATTTTGATCTAGGTACAGTTCGAGCAACTTATCTAATCCAAGAAAAGTATTAGGTCCAAGATGTTTGATATAATTTCTTACTAAAGAGAGATACTACTCAAATCTTTAAAGCACCCTTCAGGGATTTCTAAACTCGTGATGTTCATAGATATCATAGTTAAACTTCTAAGTTTTTTGATAGAGTCGATAAAGCTCAGTTTAAAGTTGTCACTTAATATTTTGTTATCAGTTAATGATATAAAATGTAAATTAGGTATACGAGGTCTGTTCAAAAAGTATCGCGAATTTTGAATTACCGAGGGTTACGTATATTCGATTTTCGATTTTTTTGTGGCGTTATGTTGGTACTCATGTCCCTCACTTATGCCGACAAGTTCGGCCATTTTGAATGTTTAATTAATTTTTGACAGCTGTTTTGCTTGGACGTGTTTTGGCTCGTCT
>VTPC01081882.1:0-11182 GCA_011009095.1 Ignelater luminosus | reverse complement strand
CTCTTTATCACCATCTCTATAAAGTTATATAAGGTAACAAGGCAAAGTTCGCCCAAACACCTAGTAAACATTTAACCTCCCAAAAGAACTGTGCACAGAAACAAGTTGAACCTCGCCAGCTAGTCAATTTCTTAAGAAAACTATGCAGCATGAGAAATCGGATTTTGTCGTTTGATTAGTTTCTCTGTACCCAAGCCTCTTCCAGTTTTTACCTTCCGCTGAACGTTTTGAGAAGACCATGCCCAAAGATAATTTAAACCTTTTTCTTTTCAAAAAGATTCTGACATAAAGCTAATGTAAGGTTGCTGCTAATGGTGCCGATACAAATTAATCCCGGTAAAACATTCAATATTTGTTGTGTTTAATTTCTTTAGTACAGGTTACTTCCAACTTTCCGTTTTGCAAATCAATCGTGACTGTACGATAATTGTAAATTAAATTTATCGGTAGTCAAACCTCAATATCTTGCTCCTCATGAAAGCATATTTACCTTGTACGCAATATATTTGCAGAAAGCGACTTATATGCAAGTAGCAAGTGGCATAAAAAGTAACACTGTTTTGACAACCAAAGTTTTGTGTGAATCTGTACAACAAAATGCGTTAATACTTCAATACAGTATTGAGGCTCGTTACCCTATAAGGTAGTTGTTGTTAGAGAAGTACATGTAAGTTGACAAATAACGGTTAATGCACTTCAGATAGATTATCACCCATCCTATAATTTTAGGCGTGGGTGGGTCAATGCGAATTGCACAAAAGTAGTTGCTAACTATTTATTTTTCTGTGTAGGGACAACACAAAAAAAATTATTAGGACAACTAGAAAAGTCAGAGTAAAATTTCTGGAAAACCCCAGAGTATACCTTAGACATTTACGGATACTGAATAAATATATGAGATCATAAGCCAACAGCGTAGAGATTAGATAGTTCTACAGGTATCAACGATTTTCCAAAAAGTTGTGTTTAGGATTGTTTTTCTATTTCTCTAAACTTTCCAACCACAGTACCATATATCCTTGACGTTAATATGTATACCACTACCATAATTGTATACTCCTCAATTATATTATTATTTGTTTATTGTGCAGAACATTCCAAAATTATCTAATCTAAAAATTAATTGGGACAAATACTAAGGCATAATCAATAACATAGCAATATAAATTTGAATGTAAAACTGAAAGCGAAAGAAGAATTAGACATAGCTTTGGAAATAATGGTCTTAAGTAGTTATGCAACAAGCTCTAATGTACTCTATTAGAAAAACACCAAATAATATCACGCTAGTAAAGAAAAGCCTGAACTACTGAAATGGCACACAATTTATAACCCAGCAGATAAAACTAAATGTAATCAATTAACGAATAAGCTAAAATTCAAGTTCAAAGCCATGAGAGAAGCATCATTTAGAGACTACGTAAATAACTTGAGCAGATACGATTATACAATTTGGAAACTAATTAAAATATGCCAAAAACCTATAGAATTCATTTTACCAATACGAAGAATACCACCACAGGTAGAACTTTGGGCAAAAAGCAACAGTGAAAACGCTGAACTTGTGCACCACATTATGCTGACACATTTAATAAATCCGACGAAAGCCCAGCAAAAAATTGGAATCGCGAGTTCAAAAGAAATTAAAGAAATTATAAAAACTCTTAACCCAAAAAGGACACCTGGATCAAACTAAATTATCCCTAAAATGCTTAAAGAACTTCTCAAGAAAGAAATCGTATTGCTGACAAATAATTATAATGCTCAAAACCAGGAAAGATCTAAGCGACGTAATATCGTATCGTTCCATCAACCTAGTATCAGTAGTTGCTAAAAAATATGAGAAATCTCCTCAGCTGAATCAAACAGAATTTAGCGACAAGTAATTGAATCTCTCGTCACCAATTCGCCTTCCGACACGAACATTCCACAATTCAACAAATTCACCGAATAACCAATATCATTAATAAAGCCTTGGAAAAATTCACTACTGTGCGTCGGTGTTCGTAGATATGAGTCAGACCTTCGAGTATGGCATAGTGGTCTACTGTACAAAATCAAGCAACTCCTTCTATAACCATATTTTAATCTTTTGAAATTGTACCTAAACGAAAGAATGAATCAATGCATAATTCAACAAAAAACATCCAGCCAATGGAAGGAGTGCTTTATATCTTCAATATATAAAAAAGGGGACCGGAAGAATCCCAATAACTACAGAGGATTGAGTGTAACTGGTTCGTTTAGCAGGCTATGGGGGAAAATAATTCAGAAAAGACTAAAAAGAAAGTCGGGGACGCCACTGGAGAAGACCAGAGTGGTTTCACGCCTAGATGATCATGCGTAGACAATCTATTTATGATACAACAGCTAACAGAAAAAAAGATAGCTAAAGAGGATGAGGTACAAATCATGTTTATTGATCCTAAAAAAGCGTATAATCAAGTACCCAGAAACAAGCTGTGGCACACTCTAGATATAATTGGAGTGACACCGTATCTAATAAAAATCATTAGCGAACTATGTACAAATAATAAGTCCTATGTAAAACAGAGGGAGTGTCTTTCAGACCCAATATATCCAACAAAAGGTTTGCGACACGACTGCTGTTTATCCCTATTAATGTTCAACCTCTTCATAGAAATTACTTTAAGGGAATGGAGACGTAAATGCGAAGGTATAGGAATACCCATCAATGACACGTAGTTTTGCGGATGACCAAGCAGTTCTAGCCCAAGATTCCTATGATTTGGAAATTATGATTAGACAACTATATACAGAGTATCAAAAATGGGGATTAGAGGTCAGCATAAATAAAACAGAATACCTTGTCATAAATTCGGAAGCAAAATTTGATATACTACTTAATGATACAACCCAAATAAAACAAGTAGATGAATTTAAGTATCTAGGAGTTACAATCGATAAAAATGGAATAGGGCCAAAAGAGATCAAAACTGTATGGTTGGACAAAAACATTAATAAGGAAAATAAAAAAGGAATAGGCCGGGTGATGGTGGATAGTGTAGTGTGCTATGGTAGTGAGTTGTGGACAATGAAGGAAGATGACAAACGTCGATTAAATGCTGTGGAAATGGATTACCTCCGAAGAAGTGCCAGAATCTCAAGAATAGAAAAAGTACGAAATGAACAAATTTGAGAATTAATGACAGCTAAAGAAACTATAGTCGAACAAATAGAAGTACAAAATCTAAAGTGGTTTGGACAGCTACTAAGAATGCCAGAAATAAGATGGCCAAAAAAATATTTGAATGGAAACCACCAGGAAGGAATAAAAAAGAAAGATCTCTAAAGTCCTGGAGTGAGGGTGTAAAACAGGCTCTGACGAGCATGAACCTAAATGAAGATATGATTTATGACCGGGAGGCATGGCGATTAGGATTGGGAAAGCAGCGACT
The DNA here is from genome assembly GCA_011009095.1 of Ignelater luminosus. NCBI lineage: Eukaryota > Metazoa > Arthropoda > Insecta > Coleoptera > Elateridae > Ignelater > Ignelater luminosus. Next base: position 7,763 of record VTPC01081882.1, on the reverse strand, counting down.
GGCTGTATGATTATAGTATTTGTATTTTATTATATTACATTATACTGTTATTAATCCCAAATAATGGGTGTCCCACAATTCACGTAAGATTTGAATTTTGCGCCATTTGTGCGGTAAAGTGTTGCCAACGAAAAAAAAGATAGTGTGACAGCTGATAGTTTAGAGTTATTAAAAAGAACGAAAGAACAACGCATTTTCATTCTTCAAAAATGCAGCTGGTCTGGCAATAACAGTTAATGACGCTTGCTATCGCGACATGATAATCTAGTTTTTTTGTGCCTAAATTGCATTATATAGATGTGGATGAGATTTGGTTTCAACAAGACGGTGCACATGCCATACAGCCCGAGAAACAATTCGATTACTGCATGAGTCATTTCCTGGTCGTGTAATTTCCCGTTTTGGTGATCAGAATTGACGGCCCAGATCATGCGATTTAAAGCTGTCGGACTTTTTTCTTTGGGTTTTTTGAAGTATAAGGTTTATGCCAACAAGTTCACAATTACCCACGCTTTGAAGGAGGAAATTGAGCGCTGTATCAACAAAATTCAGTCATGGAAAGTATCGACAAAAGAGTTCGTATGTGCCAGCAAAGTCGTGGAGGCCATTTATTCGATTATGCTATTCCATACATAACCCTATACTGTATACTTTATGAATCAATAAAAAATTTACAATTGCTAATTAAAAACCTGTGTGTTCTATCAAAATTACTTCTTGCGTGAATTTTGAGACGCCCATAAACGACTGTCACTTTCAAATCAAAATACAAAATGAAAGCAGGAGTGCCACAGGGTCTGATATTAAACGTTCTATAGTACACAGCAGACATGCTGACTACGAGCAATACATTACTTGGAACATTTACTAATGATACAGCATTATCAAACTCACAAAATTACTTCAATGCACTGTAAGACTGGTTCAAAAAGATTATTATATTACGTACACACTAAAAGCATTACATCTCGTGTGTATATCAACAACAAATTAAGTACCTATGAATAAGTATGGACTGTAAACTTACAAGGAAGCATCGTATAGTAAAGAGAAGAATCGACTTAACTGTAGAAAGATTAAACTGGTTAATGGGCAGAAAATCAAAATTATCGATGAAGAACAAAATTCTTGTGCATAAAACTGTAATTTGTTACGATATGGATATAGTACCAAATAGCATCAAGTACCATGCTAAACTTCAAATTCACGACAATCCAATGATTAAAAGCTTGTTAACTATAGAAGACAACAGAAGACTGAAAAGAAACTGGTCTATAGATTTAATATAAGATTATATAGTTTAACAGTCATTTGATACAAGTTAGAGGTTTCGTCACTAGGCGATATCTTCATCATGTTAGCTGTTATATATATTTTAAAACATTTAGCCTATAGAATGAATTTTGTCTGGTTGCTGACTTAATGATTAAATAAGAACAAATAAAAATTTGTTTATAAATATTAGTTAGATACACATTTAGATTGAATCTATGAAAAACTCTACTTAAGCAATGGATAAAACACAAGGTTCACATATCTGAAAGCTATCTCAAATCAACGAATTGTTAAGATAGAGAAGTACTACATCCGTATTCAGAATCAGACCAAAAAATATAAAATTCAAACCTTTTTAGCCTTGAGACAAAAGAAAAACATTTTCTTTGTTCTCCAGTGTGTATTATTATAAGAGAGATCGGATGCATAACTCATACAACTGAAGCGAAACAATAAAGTTGGTAATACATACAAATCGATGAACTTTGTGCTTACAAGCACGGTAACATGGAACTGGGAGATAACCGATATGAATTGGAAATTAGAAAACCATAAACAACAGCAATGTGAAATTATACATTCTCAAAATACGCTAAAATAAACATAAACAATGCAAATAATATCTGCTAAAATTTGTATCAACTAAGAACCTTCAAACTTTATTTTGTTGTTGTATCAACATGCTTGTTTTCAGAATTTTCTAAAAGTTATTTTCAGGTCTTTGTTAGTATATTTTCACAAATATACTATAGGTTTTTTCTAAGAAAAAATTAAAATGAAGAAGGAAATAAATAACCAAACACTGATGCTTATCCTGTAGAAAATAAAAATAGGCGGAAATAAATCTTCAAAGTATTTATAGATATAGTGTAATTGAAAATAGCTTTTCCTAGAAAAGTTAAGCAACTTATAAATTTCTATTTTAGCTTTTTCTAATAAGTATCCTATTAAGTTAACTAAATCGTGAAAATTGCGTGTCAAATTTGCGATAAAATTTTAGTGTAAACATAAGTTTTATTAGGTTTTCATGACGAAAATGACCTTGACCCTTCAACATAAAATTTGTTATTCCCTGTTGGTCTGTAAAACTTGCACGTATACAAAGCTTTACCAGAATCTTATTAGCTTGTGGCCACCTACGTGATCCCAATTGAATATTAGTAATGGCTGAAGTGGGTGTAAATTAATTTTGAGGGATAATATCAATTTTTTATGTAAATACAAACAAAATGAAAAAATGTTTAGTTTTACTTAAAACAGTATTACTTGTTTGGATTAAATATTGATTTGGTCCACAGGTATTGTAGTGGTATTAAAATCCAATTTATTCCTGAAAAAATTAAATAGTGGAAAACAGAATACAGAAATTTTGTTAACCCATCCTAAAATTCTTAATTATGATAATTGTAGTAAGTTGCAAGTCATCCCTATTGATTTTTAATTTAATGTAATGAAAATTTAAATATATACAGTGAGGTCTTAAAGTTTGGAATAATGAGAATAAAATCGATTATAACAATTCCCTCGGACGTATTGAGCTATTTCGATTATATTAGTGGTCTTTCAGTCAGGCTTCCGAATTTCCCAATCAAATATGACAGAAATTGGCATCTTTCGTATTTTTCTTAAATGACAAGGATTTTCTCGTCTGAATGATCTAAACTTAAGCATTTAGTAGATTGTTTTTTCTCAATATATTTTTGTTATAAAATCTGTGACAAGTTTTATGTTACTAGTAAGAAAACCTCTAGAAGAAATGCTATTACTAATTTTATTTCCATTATTCCAAAGGTTAGGAACCCACTGTAGAAGTCCGACTAAAAGAAATTTTATAGTTATTATGAAACAAAATAAAAGGAAATTGAAAAAGAAAAAAAAATATTTTGTTTTATTCCTTATAATTATGTTTAATTCTTATACATTTTGCTGGGAACTCTTCAAAATGTTATCCTTCTTTCGTATAAAGAAAATATCAAATGCTACATAATTATAATAGTCTTCGTTATTCAAATATTTATCTAAATTTTTCAGTAATTCCAGATTTTCAGTAAGAAAAACACAACTAATATCAAAGCAGTTGTAGTTTTACGGGTTCTCCTAGTTTTCCCTGAATAGCTGTAGTGTTATATACACCAGAGAGCTGTGAAATCCAATTTGATTCAGCAAACGTGTCTGAAAGAGCAACTGAAATAGAGAAATTTACAGTAGGGATAATTATTTAAATGTGATGCTTGTAAGTTGGAGATTTCAACGATTTTAATTACAACGCCCTTATGAAATACATATTTCTGCCCTCCTTTATGTGTCTATTTAATATTCCGCTTTAATTTTCTCATTCCTATAGCAAATTCTTACACAATTGTTTAGTCCTTGAAGATATACCACTTTGTATGATGTATCCATCTGAACGTTAAACTTGACTTTTACTAATAAATTAATTTCAACTTGCTGCTTGCTTGGAAAAAATTTACTTGGATATCATTAAAGTATTAAATTCAATTCATTGTATTCGTACCTCGCTAACAATAATTTTTGTTTCGAGGTAAAAAGTGAATATTACATACATTTTACTACGTCGCGTCGGTAACATTCAGGCCACACCGCAGACGTATTGATAACATAACAACATGTACATAGGTGTATACCTATGAAATGCGACTTTTTTTTTCAATTTTAAACGTTTATTAACAAAAAATGGTTACAAATTTAATCTTCAAAATAATAGCCATCGCTAGCGACACATTTTACCCATCTCTCAGGCAATTTGTGAATGCCGCGCCAAAAAAATTGGCCGTCTTTGGCCGCAAACCAATCATGGAGCCATTTTTTGGCTTCTTCGTGAGAATTGAAGCGCTGCTCGGAAAGTGGGTGGTCCATCGATGCAAACAAATGATAATCGGAAGGCGCCAAGTCTGGTGAGTAAGCCACATGCACCAGCGGTTCCCAATCGTACGTCTCCACCAATTCCCGGGTCGCTCTTGTTTGATGTGGTGGTGCATTGTCATCAAGAAAAATTACTTTGTGACGCCGATCGGCATATTCTGGGCGTTTTCGGTGTATAGCGCTGTTCAAATCGGCCAATTGTCGTTGGTAGCGTGCACCGTCAACTGTTTCACCTGGTTTTTAATAGCTCGTACCAAATCATACCATGCTGATCCCAGGAAACACACAGCATTGCCTTGCGGCCGAAGCGATTTGGTTTGGCCGTTGATTTTGGCTTTGGCCGGGCGGACCATACGATCGTTTACGCTTGGGATTGGAGAAATACACCTGTAACGATTCGATGCAAAAAAGACTTCCTTTTGAACCGGGAGAGCAGCATTTCACAAGTAGTTTTTCGGTTCTCTTGCTGCCGTTCAGTCAGTTCATGCGGCACCCATCTTCCGACCTTTAAAATCATGTCCATGTCTTTCAAACGTTTGCAAATGGTTTTTTGGGTCACTCCCAACTGCTCTGCCATCATTTCTTGCGTTTGACCATCATCTTCATTCAACAATGCTTGCAATTCGGTGTCCTCAAACTTTTTCGGTGGCCGGCCACGTTCCTCGTTCTCCACGCTAAAATCACCACTTCGGAATTTTTCAAACCACCTGAAGCACTGTGCTCTGCTTAGAGCATGTCCACCGTAAGCTTCTATAAGCATTTGATGAGCTTGAGAAGCGTTTTTCTTCAATTGATAACAAAAAATCAACGATGTCCGCAAATCGTAGTTTGAAGGCACGAAATTCGACATCTTTAAGAGCGAAAAAAATGCGTTGTTGTATGAAACATCACAAACAATGAATTGAATATTGTTGACAGATGACAGACGAAAAAATAAGACATTTGGGACAGTTTAAAAATACTCCTAGCGACATCTGTGGTCTAATAGCTGAAAGTCTCATTTCATAGGTATACACCTGGTAGATGGGTTCGGACTTCCTTCTAACAACCTATTCAAAAGAAATATTCACCAAGCCCGTTTTAGCTTTGCAGGGAGTGCTTTTGAAATTGACAACTTATGTTTTTTAAGGAAATACAGTGAAAAGCTTGTATACCAACTTTTGTGCACACGCACGTTAAAGAATATCATGTTATAAAAGAAGAAATTGTTAAAATGCTAACCAGATTTAGAAACCTACAAATTTTATGCTTATAGGAACAAGCTAGGGAAAACACCTTTAACACTCGCAAACACAGAACATTAAAAAAAACTTTTTTGAAATTTGAATTAGAAGTTTATAGCAAATCCGGTAATCTATACCATCAATGAATCGATTTTTAAGTTTTTTAAGATTTCTAATCCAATTCCTGACCACACCTTTCCTATATCCACCTAATAAGCTCGTCGTATTCCGCCTAGAGAACATTACAGTTGCATCTTCTGTACGTGGTGTTGATCAGTAACGTGCCATGCAAGAGGGTTTCACTGCACTGACGCTTTCATTTTTTTTAACTTAAAACGCCCACTTATGGAAGTTAACAGTTCACTTGCTATCTTCCTCTTTCATATTGACCAGTTTTGGTTTGGAGTATAACTTTGTTTATATCATTTGAGACACTACCCAAATTGATTGTTATAGTATAGTAAAGAGGACATTGGAGAAAAACCACGTGCATTCTTTATACAACAGCAAAATAACTCACTTGGTTTCTGGAAGAAAGAAACATCGACTTTTTTGGAAACCAACCACGGACCGCACCCAAAAAGGAAATGGTTGCTCGTCTTCATAAAGCAGATTTGCTTGTCAAACAAATTGGGGTATCGGCAGCAACAGACACAATTGTATTTTAAGTTACAGAAAAATTGTTGACTGATATATTTAACATTTGTTACGTAATGAATAAATGTTATAGAACTTATACAAAGATATAGGCCACCAAAGATAATCTAGACTAACTGTTCTGAGAAGTCAGAGGTCCTTATGAAATAACCTTCACGTAGTATTTTCTCCATTACTGATTTGGTTAAAGCTTGAAGGACAGAGAAGTGTCACTATAAATGGTACTTGAAGATTTGCTTGTTAGAAGTGCTTTTAGATCTCAAGGTGAGAAATTTAATTTTACACCATGATAATGCTTGGTTTAGTACAGAAAAATCAGCAAAATCAGATTGGTTTCAAACCTTCCATTTTATCCTGACTTAGTAATGTATGTCTGCTAGCTATTTCCTTCGAAAGATTCATATTTGTAACAAAGAGAGGACCTCGAGTTTGTAATTTTTAAAGAGTGTGGTGTATTGAAAAACTGTAAACTTTTTGTATTGACTAATGTGGCTACAAAATCTAATTCTAGATACAAAGTCTAAAATTTTCAGGATAGATACCTGAGGTTTGGTTTAAGTATGTAAATCATGTCGTTATTATTTAGCCTATTTGTTTTAGTTCCCAAATCAATCAAATTTAGAAGAGTAAAGATTAATCAATTAACTTCCTTACTGTACTCGCACTATGTTACCTAACTGGCAAACTGAAAACATTTATCTCGATAGACATCTTTTATACATCTTCATCAGCATCCAGAATGCGAAATACAGGCTATGAGTTTATTTTCTATGTTACAGTCTTATCTTCCAAGTAAACCTAGATAAGTTTGTACGTCAGCACAATCCCCTACGAGAATCTACCCAATTCTGTTTTTTCCATTGTGTCCTGTTCAATATTACTTTTCTGCTATAGATTTGCAAAGTTACAGTTTATTCAGGCAAAAATGATGATGCGAAAATTCGATATTAAAACAGTAAACCTTTTGGGCAAAATTTTTCAGTGATGTTATTTACGAAATGCATGCTCTAACATCTCTTGCTGATCTTTCGTATTCAAAGTCAGGCGTTATGCAGAACCTCGATTGAAAAACTGCAAATGTTTTGCTTTTCTGCAAAAAAGGTTATATAATAATAAGGATGCACTAATAGAAATCTGTCATTTCCTCCAGCCCAACAATCGCACCTTTTGTTTTTCGTCATTGCTTTCAGATTTCAAATAAGCCAAGCGCTCTTATAGGAGCTGAAATTTCCTCTGCAGCTTGGTCTAAGGTGATAAATAATAGACTGGTTAAAGGTATCCACCGCTCCATCATTTTGAGAAGCCAACTATTACACTATTCCTACATACGGAATAGTTGACTTTACTCTGTTCGTTTTATTATAATTTCGACAAGTAACAAATATTGAAAATACAAAAGTGCACATAATATTTGATAATTGAGAATCCTAACCTCTATTAAGTACTCAAGAAATAGCAAAATTGAATGATAAATTCCAGATATTACTGAATACTATTTTTCCATTTTTGTAACGGAACTTTTCGTAAGTTCTGAAGAAAATTTCAAAAGAATTAGAAAATACAACATTTTTTATGCACGCCTTGGAATGGAATTTCCATTAGATTGTAGTAACAAACATAATCTGAATCTTTAAATCATTTTCTTTTAAATATTCAATAAAATATTTACGCAGGTAAGGAAATAAACATAAACCTTATACCAAATACGTAAAGTCGAGGAGAGTA
>VTPC01081880.1:0-11038 GCA_011009095.1 Ignelater luminosus | reverse complement strand
AAACATCCGATCATTTATATTAAAAAATGGCACTTTTCTTTGAATATAAAATAACACCTCTTATTGGAAAACCCTTTAGCAGGATTACGATAACCGTTGGTTATGTAAGCAAAAGCTAGGTTTTTGTGAAATTCTTTGAAATTTGTAGATCAAACGAAGGACTAAATAATACTGCAATGCACTTAATTAATTCTTGGATAACATAGTTATGATTATATTCTCAAGGATGATTAGTTACGGTAAAAGCAAGACCAATCTAGATGTAGTGGTAGAGTGTCTTCATGTAATATTCAAGAATATTTCTAAAGTTGTTTCATTTAAACCTTTATACCTATATCGAAAAGTAATGGTATCAATAAATGTTTCTTTTAGATAAAAGATTTTTGACTTTAAAAGTAAGTGGTGGCCATTTAAGGTAATACTGTAGAAATACCTCGACGCAACGTTGTAAGCCGAGAAGTGAGACCAGCGCCGAGAAATAAGTGAGGTAAGATTGATGGCGCGTTCATGGTCCTGCCAAAGATTCGATGATTTAATTTGTGTTTTTATTATCGTATCCGTTATGTAAAATTGAGAAATCTTAACACATATTAACTGTCACTTTGTTTGTTTTTCCTGTCAGCTAGGTTACTCATGGAACCTGGAACGTTCAGGGAACGTAATACATTCACGAATTGACTGAGTACCTACAAAATCTAATTTTGTACCCAAAACTAATTTAGTTAAATTATAAGCACGAGTTATTTCTTGGTTTGGGCATTTCCTGGCTCAGATCCGTAACAGGTTATATCTGCGTAAGCATCCAGAGTGAGATGCATGTTTATATGAACCATATTACTCAAAGTTACTGTTACCTCATAAAACCCTTGTTACCAAATAAAAGATTTCATTGAGCGATTACGGCCCTTCTTACAGTATTTTGGAGTTACAGACTATAAAGGCTGCCTCTAATCCCCAGCATTCAGAAACCTCAGATTATTCAGCCAGTTGAGACCACTCTATCTAGTCAGGACCACTCTTCAGCAGCAGCATCTTCTCAAGAAGGCAAAGATTTCCTGGAGTCTGTCTCCTTCCCGCTTTCCTTCAATTCAAACTACTGCTTTAAAATCTGGTTTATTTTACACCTGCAAATTGTAAAAACAAATTCAGTAACGTAAATAAACAAAAAGGTCAAACTAAATAAATAGACAACAGCATCAAACAAATAGAAAGAAATTCTAAAATAAAATAAAACAAAAAAAGAGAAGAAATTTCCAGAATAATTCTTTTGTTTTTAAGCAAGTAAATTAAAACAAACGCAATTTTTAAACAAAAGAACAACTGGAAGTAGGATTGATTATTGTGATTTGTGGCCATTTTAGATCCTATACGGGGTATCTCGGATTTGATTTCTTTTACATGTATCTCAGATTTGTTTTCTTCCACGTAACCACAGACCGTAAAGATGAAAAAATGGTAATAATACCTAACATTTGGACGTCGGTGGCAGTTGATACGAATAGACGGTGTAAAGCTATCATCCGTTAGTGAACCTAGCATCACACTGTTTTTTCTCCTGAAATGATTTGTGTATCTGCCTACATGTTAACTAACTTATAATTACTACCAATTACGTCACCTACGATATCGTTTTACAGAACCCATTCAATGTTTTAATAGGTAGACTTTATTTTCCTTAACTTTTCAACATTGTATTGGTATTACAAGCTCAAATATCTGGTAAGTAACTGACTTGGAAACAACCTATGAAGAGTAACCCCAGGAATTTTTTAATAAATTAAAAACCGCTTAAGAATATCTGTTTTATTGTCGACATTTTGAAAACTATGCCACACTGCTGTGTATTGCTTGGTAGTCCAAACTTTTACCATAATAGTGGGGCTGTAACGAATCTGACAATACCTGCCTGGATAGCGTTAGAGGTGGTGGCATCTGCCATAATGCGCTTTATATAATGTAAATAGGCATATACAGATACTCAGAGCAAAAGCTATATCCGACCAATGTAAGTTTAAGGAAGACATTTCTTGAACCTGGCATCGAATTGACGGGGTCATATAACTTTGCGGTTGGTGTTCAAATTAATATACAAACCTGACAATGGATCTTTTTCATGATTTTACTTCTAATAAATGCTTTTTCCTGCGAATGTCTTCTCTTTATTGTATGGACAAAGTGAAACAAAAGCATAACATGAAAAAACTGTCTCAAAACAGCCTTTTTAAGTTTTACTAATACTTTAGATACAGTAAAAAGCGGATCTCTACCACAAAAATTAAAAATTGTTCAATTGAAAGATCTGCAAAACACAAGCTTTAAAATACCTTTAGTTGATAGATATTTATAACTCATTTAGACGTTTGGATGTGATAATTGCAGGGCATGCTGAACAGGTATGATGTAGAGTGCCTGGTTACCAATTATTGAAACACCCCTTGTTTATAATTTACTCGATCAGGGTCATACAAAATGATGATATCATTAGCAAAATCTTGTTGAAGTACTTTAGGTAGTATAAATAAATCATCGTTTTCTGTATCCAACAGCATCTGCATTAGTACGATCTTCGTGGTTTTCGTTGTGCACCTGCGCTGACTGAAGCTTGTATTGGCGATCACACTGTTTTTCCACTTTCCCAACTGACATTGTGCACTAAACTTTAATCATTTTATTACAAACATTATTCTGTCACCCCAAATTTTATTTGTCTATCGCTTACCGTTTTTGCAGGAGCAGCGTGTTTCCATACTTTTTAATAGGGAAACTGCTGACAAAAGAATAGCGATTATTTCCAGACCCTCTCAAAATAAGTATAGCAACCCTTATATCATTGAATTTGTCTTGAAAATCTCTATCCAAATATAGGGTCATATATAAGATGTTCCATTTAAAAAAGTCTAATATCGGCCGTACGAAAAAGCAATTGAAGATTGGTTTTTAATTACCTTCGCAAAACATGGCAAAAACTACCTACTTTAAGCTCTCCAAATTTCATTTGTCTATCTCTTACCGTTTCTGCGGAAGTAGCGTGTTTCCATACTTTTTAGCGACCCTGTATAAGATTAATACAGTGGCGGTTGTGGAAAGGTGAATATAATCCGTATTTTCATACTTCAGTGCAATGTTCATTTTACCAGCTGTACTTTAGTTATTAATACCGACAGTATTTTAAAGAAATTACGTTTATATTGAGTCAGCCAGCATAGCTCAGTTCTACTAGATTTTTCAAGGGTCCAGTTTCCATAGGCATATCCACAGGTGTATATCATCATAATTGTAAACCATAATAAAAAACAGACCTTTTATTGTATTACAGAACTTAATAATTACTATTTTTTCGAAAAATTGGCGTTATGAAGGTACCCGTGTAGTAATGTCGTTACGATCTGAATGAATCGAAAAGGCTCAAAAGTGTATTGTATTTTCTGTAAAGACAAAGAATATAAGAAAGTTGTTGACTAGAAACAAAGGAAATTAAGTTCCTTGCAATGAAAAATCTCAAAGTTTTAAATTTGGAGTAATTCTTGCGAACAAATATGCAAAAAGCTACGTGATAGGTAATCCTAAAGGTGATACCATAAATCTAGAAAGCAACATCGTACGAGACCTTGTAACTCAAAAGGTTAGATCGTTGGTGTAGTTAACCAAAGGCTACTAATTCGAGTCTTGCCTGAGCCGGAAAATCTTCCTGCAATTAAAATTAAATTTTGAATTGCTGTACTTAAATTTCTGACGAAAGTGAAATTGCTTCTATCAAATTTACTAAAATGCAAACAAAACCTTTATATTTCCAGATTCTTACTACTTGTTAATAAGATTCTAAAAGAAGTTATATGCGGAATATTTATTTGATTTAGAGGTGTGGTCAAGGTGTTTCGAGTTGTGCTTTGTTGATGAAACAAATTAATTATTATGTGTTTTCGAGCAAATAGATTTAACAAACAAAACAATAAATTCCCTTGTGATCAAGTACTTATTCTATCTGATTTTGTTTTAATCCTTTTGAATATCTACATTTATGTGTTGTAACGTAATCTAACGATTCACCAAACTGCTTTTACTCTAGTTTAATTAGGACTCAAAAGGTCCTAGACCGGCTCGACTTACTAGGTGGTCTTGAGGGCAGATAAGATAACTAACCAACAACAATGAAATTTATATGAACAGGCAATCTATAATAAATTACGATACAACAATAATTAATTCAATTAAGAATAAATAAATTTGTATAACACCCTGTACATAATGTGAATATTAAATAAGATCCCAGAGATAAAAAAATTAAATATTAATAAAGTTTTGCTTTGATTATTAGCAGAAGTTAAAGATCCAGCAAACATAAATCTAATTTAATGTAATATTTCAATCAATCTTAAGGAGCTGAAATTCAACCACATCCACGTTCCGATGACTTTTTTCACAGCTGTGTAAAAAGGTCGAGAATGGAATAAATAATCTGTAATAAATGCACAAAAACCACTTAATGGTAGCTTCCTAAGGTTGGGAAAGAAATCGCTCTGAAATTCTGTACCTAGTAATTATAACACGGCCACAAACAAACAGGTTTACCGACCTCCTTAGTATGCAGGTTTCGTAAATAAATTTTTCTTATTAAAAAATTATTTAAATTTAGGCAAACAATTATAAAAAATTAATTAGGTATAATCAGTCTTTAGATATTCAAGTTATCAGAAAGGCTGTTAAACGGGAAAAATTGAGGACAAGTTGCGTAGTGAGTGACCAAGAAAATTTTTACATACGGATGATGCTGTCCTAGAACAAACAAGCCTGGACAATACAAGTCTTAATTCTACCGAATTAATTAAGTTATGGTGAAAAGCTATCAGGTATACTTCCACTGCATGGTCAAAAGCTGGTTGTTGTGGTCTAACTAAGAGGGTGTAGACTATGCAAGGAACCACTTTCCGAGAGGCAAAAATGCTTTCATCTGCAGCGAGATAAAGAATATAGAAACTGGGACACAGACCAGTAGCATAAGGTACTTTCTAGTGGCAAATCAACTTTTAATATTAACAATCATATCAAAAATACCTACATAGAGAGAAGATAAAATGTGTACTCCCTACAATCAAGATGTCATGATGTGAGGTTGTATGTCTGCTTAAGGCGTTGATCGATTGCATACCCTATTTGGGATTATGAATGCCACAAAGTACTATGGAAGAATTTAATTTAATTATGAGTAACTACCACTAAAATTAACAGAATAAACTGGCCAGCGTAATCTTCTGATCTCGGTCTCATAAAGAACTTATACCAAAAGATGTCAAGCATCATATCTAAAAGGAAACCCACAACAGAAACGGAATTAATAGAATTTCTAGTTCAAACTTGGTGTCGGTGTATTTCGAAGGAGGAGCTAGGGAAACGTGAATTTCATGTCAAAAATATGGAATTGGTTATCAATTGAGCTAGGACGTTTCAGGTCAAAATTCAAGAATCAGCTCCCTCCAACAATGATGCGTACGGGTAGGTGGGTCATACCGCCACGCGGATCGAATCACAAGCAATACACGCCGTACAATTGCTGCGTATGGAAGACTGGTGGGATGCAAAAACCTAAAACGTCCTAGGCTTAGTTATCAAGCACAGGGGTTGACCAATTAAATATTAATAATAGTTTGTTAAATCTAAGTAATACATTGTATGATTTTGAAGCTTCTTTCTTTTGTTGCATTGTCTATTTGTGTAATTTTGTAATTGAAAATAAATTATTTGTGACTAAATACCTGCGTGGTATACAGAGTGTTTAGCGAGGAATGGAACAGCGCGATATCTCGGGAACGGATGCAGATTTTAAAATTCTGTAAAATTTGTTATAAATGTAAGATAGGGGCACATATTTTGTGATAAAAGATTTTTTAAATTAAATGCGTCACCGCCAGGTGGCGCTATCTAACTTACTTTTTTTTAAATGGAATGCCCTACCTTTTATTCGATTTTTGGAATTTACAACATATTTGTGATAACTTTCTTTATAACTGCTACCAACCTTTTCGGGAAAATAATAATTTCTATAAAGTTTTCAGAATTTTAAAATCTACATTCTTCCCGAGATATAGCGCTGTCCCATCCCTCGCTGAACACCCTGTAGAGAGGGCTGAAAAATATTTGAAAACAGTGCATTAGAATTTAATCTTCCTCCATTCTTAAAGTAATAAAAGACTTTTACAAAACTGTAATGACGTTACAAAAGCACTTTGGCTTTTGCTACCGTAGGTTGTAACGATCACTTTTTGCGCTCGTTACATATTTGTTTTTGTGATAATCCTTTTGTCTGTTCGATATAGATTTTTGGTTTTCTCTCCTGTTAGAGGGTAGTTTTCTGGAAGCTTTGATTCTTAGAAAAATTAGTTGCATTAGTTAGGAATTCAACAAATCTTTAATTCTTATTGTAAGCGGCATGCAGAGTATCCAAGTTGAGCAAGTTGAAATTTATTTAGATTTTCATTTAGATTATTTACGCCTAATCCTGATGTTTTATGTTACTACAGGTATTAAACAGCGATGCATATTTTCCTAATTCTGCCAAGAGTTTCTTATTGTTGAAGGTGTCTTCTAGAGAGAAAAGTTTAATTGTTTCAGTTTAACTTTGTCGGCTAAAATATGTAGTGTTGGTTTAATTAGAAAAATTTTTAACCTCGTTGTGTTATCTTTTATAACCTTTAATTAGAATAATTAAAGATTGGTCAAGGTTTGAGGTTTTTTTGGAGATTCAAAATTTTCTTTTCTATAAAACGTTTTTGCTTTTCCTGGTCTAGCTGATTAAACTTTTATTTTACTGAAATCCTTGTTAATTCCCTTATTGGGGGGTTTAACTAAATATTTTCTCCGGGTTTTAAGAAATTTGCCTTGCGATTGAATAACGTAAGTAGTTGACGAGGTCGTAGAATTTTGTAGCATTCTTTGCGGACAGTCTTGGTTGAACTTTTAGATGGTTTGCTGGAGTGGGCAACACTGTCGGTTTTCTCCACACCAGAAAAATCTTCTCTGGTGCACATATAAAAATGCTACACTGTAAGTTTGGGCTAGCATCTCCTTAAGGATCTCTTTGTGCTTGATGCAGGAGTTATTTCTTGAGTGTGCAGTTTTGCCTTTTGTCAAAGGAACCTCAAGGTTTGGTGTAAATTTTATCTTCTTATACGGCTTCTTACTTCTTGCCACTTTTACGACTCTTGATATGCTTGGATTCGGAATTATTAAAGAAAGTTACGCCCTATGCTGATGACATCCCTCACATCACATCAGCTTGTGTCTTCGTCACGTCGGATGCTAGATTGCTAGATTTATTAACTTTTTACTGTGTTTAAGTTTATTGGAGATGGTTTGCAATTGTATTCTGATAAAAATTTAATTTCATTCATTCAATTTTATTTTTGTCAGGATTATTAAGCATTTGTTTGGTAACATTATTACAGTTTGAATATAATTAATATCTTGTCTTATAAGTTTTTTTCTATTTCATTTCTAATTAGATTTAGTGATATTGATTTGTGTAAAATACTTTCACTTGTAAAGACGTTGGTCTTAAGAATGTTTTTTCTGCGTTTATAATTGTTTCAGTTTCGATTTTCTAATGAGCACGGGATAACTACGTAGTAAGTCCTTAATGCTTTTATGTTTTCAACACCGATCTTCTTAAGCTTGGTTGTAAAAATACTGTTAAAAATTATTTTGAAATTGTTTCGCTATTAAAGTTTTTTTAATTTTATCAAGTAATATTCTTAATAAAATAAATTTTATGAAATACATTCGTGAGATCATGAGCTTTTTATTTAATAGAAAACTTAATTGTTGAATTTTTCCTTTGTTATATTTCTTAAAAGTTTGTACCTTTTTAAAAGTTTTCTTATGAGATAAACCTTGAATAGCGTTAAATCAAATAAAAGAATTTTTCTCAATTTTTCTAAAGGGTTATTTTCTCGTCACATTTTGATATAAAATTTATTATTTTATTATATTCTACATATTCGAGTAATATACTGGATGTTTAGCCATCCTGGAATTTAAATTTAACTTTTCAAATTTAATCAGATTTTTTTTAATTTATTATTAAAGCTGTAAAATTGGATTTGATTTAATTAAATAAGTGATTTAGGGATTAAATTATACTTACCCGATTATCTCTTTTTATACCTTTGTATTGCCGCCCACTATAATTTATTTATAATTGATTTTTTAACATATTTATTAGCTACTTGTTGCATTCTGATTGTGTCTATAGCTTCCTTACCACATACTCAAGGCTACCCTCTGAGTTTAGCTGGCTTAAGGTCAAAACTCGTCTTAATTAAAGTAAAGTATTATTGTATTCCCATACTGTACATTTTATGTATTTGGTAGACATTTATTTAGTTTTTACTATTTAATTTTCTCCAAACTATTTAATAACTAGACGATACTAAAGGTCTGGTGATATACAATTCATTGTAGTCTCGGTTACATAAACATGTTAAAAATGACATAAGCATCAAAGTAATTAGCATACAAAGTCAAACTAGTTCAATAAGCTTGATTTATACGTTACCTTTAGATAGGATTTTAATTATCTATTTTGATAGTAAATTTTTGGTAGGAGTAGCTAATGTTCAACAAAGAGATTGAGTAGAAGATAGATGTTCTAGGAATATTAAAAGGTTTAACTCTTTAAAAGAACCAACGGAATAAAGATTAGTTTAAGCTGAGAAAAGTAAAACCAAATACATATCTTCATTAATCATCGTCCATCAAATTACATATATACATTCGAATATTTCACAATTATTTTTGATAATCACAGCAAAGGAGTTTATTTCGTAACTCGTAAAGCATCATATTCACTCAAGTGGATGCAGCCAAATGAAAAGCGAAATTCCGCTACCTTATATTCAGTCACCTGTAAAGAGCTACAAACAACACTGTGTTGTGTGAATTGTTTATATAGCTACACAAACAGATTGGAAAAAATATTAATAATCAAACAATTTCATAATTAAAATAGACAAAGGTTGTGTATGACATTTTTATTTTACAAGAATAACGCTAAAGTTCAGAAGAGAACAAACTGAGACATTTTTTCGACGTAATTGGCTAGCATAAGAAAGTTCATAATTTGTACAAATGGTTTACATTTGTCTAAAGCGTCACAGTCCATGTCAAGTTTCTAAATGGACTAATAACAACTGTTTTTTAACGCATGTAGGTTTTCTTATAATAAATATAGTCTCATGACGTTATCTTACAAGTAAATCACGCCTTTATGATACCAAAGGGGCCACTTAAACAAACATGCAGAAATGATAATCTTCGAAAGGTACACAGAAATCCTTTAAGACTAGGAAAGCTCTAGGGCTTGCTAACAAAGGCATTCCTCTTTACATACTAATACTATAGACCATTTGCCTTGTAATATTTTAAAATGTCTTTGCGATTTAACAAGCATACCGTTGAAAAATTTCGTTTGTAGCAACACAGGAATTCTAAAATTAGAAAAATAAATATAAACTTATACAAATGAAAAAAGGAATATTTAGAATGATAAAGTCCACAATAAGGACGAAAGGATTATCTGGATTGATTATATAAACTTTCGATGGGGAGACAAAATTTGTCTTCATATTAGAGTTACTTACAATGAACTTATCCTTGGATAATTTTGTAAAAGCATAAATTACAACAGCGTAGGATTTTTCATTATTTGTAGTTTCTGTGTTGTCAAACTACTAAACTTTGATTAAAATACCATTTCGTGTACAGAAGGACTAGTATTTGAATTAACCAGAACACATTGTACTGGACGCAAGTTATTATCTGTCCCATGAAATTTCTTAATTAATATTGCAGTAAACTGCAGAATAGTTTAGTAGCCCAGACATTTAATGACTATTAAAAAATTCTTACGTTATTAACCATATGTATAAATAATACTAAGTTTAATCCTTGTTGTAGAATGGTGACTTTGTTAAAATATCTTTTTGTTGTAACTACTACTTACTATATCAATAAAAACATTTTTGACTAGAGCTCCATAGTGATCGATTAAAGGAAGAAAAGGGTTCCGCAATTTTTTTTCTAGTACATATTTATCTTTTGCTATGGACCATAAAAAAGCGTCCGGGCTATTATACTTGCTTATTCAATCGTTACAAACTGTTGTTTTTTTTTTAGATATTTACGGTATGAGAAATAAGATAAGAAACTAGTGCTTATCGAATATTAGTCTAAACCCGTATTAAAGTAGCCCTGTCATATAAAAGAACTAACTATTTGTTACAGATGATTAACGCTGAAACTGTTATTGAGAAATTGAAAAGTATTTACAAAGATTAGATTGATACAAGAAACATACAGAGATTCAATTCTGTAAAACTTTTCACGATCATTTTCAATTTCCTATAATCCTGCATGGACCTTAGTGATTCCATTCCTTGTTTTTGATTCTTGACCACTAGCAAAATGACATTTTACAGGACAGCAGAAAACATTAATAGTTTCTGTCCCGTACGTACAGGAGTTAAAGATTTTTGTAACACTAACAACACATTAAAGCAATTTTATCTAGCTAACCTACTGACTTTATATTTTTTGCTTTGAGTAGGTTAGGATAGTTGCCAGTAATAAATATAAAAAAGCAAAAGTTTCGTGCTATTGAAAATGCACATTTATTATTAAAGAATGCAAAGTAGGTTGTATAAATTAAATAATTATACAAAAAAAAACAAATCTTAGTGCTATTTAGAGAACACAATACACTATAGAAATTAAGAAATTATAGTTCATTCATAGCGTAATCATTGTAAAAACGCCACGTCTCGCGTTAACAATTTTTGATCATTATATTGATTCTGGTGGTAATCGTACTTCTTCAGAAACCCTTACGTAATTGTTGAGTGGCACAATCTTTTTGTTTTTTATTTTGTGACGGTCACTTTTGCTTTCGTTACATGTGAATATACTTAGTCTGTGCTTTCGTTGTGTTCTGGTGATTTTTGATAGTTTTCTCTTGTTGGAGGGGTGTTTTGATAGTGATGAGTTTACA
>VTPC01081868.1:0-16353 GCA_011009095.1 Ignelater luminosus | reverse complement strand
AAAAAAATACAGGAAGGTTGAAAACCATTTTAATCACTTGTAATGTTATTTTCAAATTCGCACTAATCCGCCCCTGTCTTTCAATTTCGTTCAGGTATTTGTTTTCCTGACGCGTAATATTTAAATTATTTCATTCTATAAACGAATGTTTGTTACAATGTTATTCTAAAAAATTGATAACTTTGTGGTCTTGACTTCTGGGCTCCGGTAGACGTGCCTATTGCCATTTTCCAATATAAAATTCCTGGAATCTTAGTCGCAAGAATTGGAGTCACACAGTCTCGATTGAGTCAGGTTTAAGCTGGTAAATCCACGAAGTGGAATTTTCCATTGGCCCATAAGACTTTCAGCATTTTTAACCTGATAGGGCGTGCATCTGACTTTTCAACCCCACTCCAGTAAGTACACATTGCGCAACAGGAGACGCAGAGAGAGGATAGGCAGTACGATAAGAGCTGCGTACTCGAACCAACGTACAGGTCAGTTTCGGCGTTACCCCCTACAAATCCGAAGTGGTTACAAACCGAATTTAATTGAAGCTATTCTCTTAGTAAAAGAGAGATCGGACTCGAGAAATCCTATTTCGTCGGGTCTTTGTCGTGTTATTCACGGAGGAAAGCCGGTTTGTTTACCGAAAAGCAGTGCTTTGAAAGCTTTGTTATTGTGGGAAGCGTTTTTGCTTCAATTACAGTTACGCTGGTATTTCCCAGGAAATAAAAATTGTAGAGGGTAGAAACGCAACAATTTTGGTCACGTTGGTGCTACGTTAAAGGGTCTGTCGAGAACAGAAACTGCCCGCCTCGTAGACTTGAACTGTGTGTGTGTGTGTGTGTATTACATTTTGGAAGTTCCGTGATCCGAATGGACTAAGTAATCTTAAAGAGCGTTTGAGACTCAAAGTGATTTTAGTTTATAAAGCTGGTGTATAAACACTTGGATTTTGTTCTTGTGCTTTTTGGTTATTGTTAACAACAGTGATTGTTCTTTGAGACCTAAGTTCCCTTGAACATTGGTGGGACGTGAAAGAGCTGCTGTCGTTGAGAATCAGAGACCTGCACATATCACCTGGAAGAAAGATTGCCGTTATAGTAAGAAAGGCCTGTTTTGTTTTGTTATTTGAGTTTTGGAAATCGGTGAGCTTCTCTTTGTGCGGCTAGGTAAGTTCATCTGAGAATCCACCCCATCTGCGGCATGAGCTACGAGATTTAACATCTACCATTGGTCTGGACGGGACTTGTGCATACTTTTGAGCATCTTCCCGTTACACACTTTATTGGTAATTCCAACATCATTTCGTTTCCTTTGCAGTTTTCAAAACCCCAGACAAGCATCTTTTAGTTCCTCTTATTGTACATTTCGGTCACAAATTATTGATTTGGAGACAAATACAATTCTTACCCCCATTTGCAATATAACTCATGTAAAACAATGCTCTTCTGCTCTTTTCTGTTGTGGTTTTTATTCTAATATAAATCTAGTGAAGTTAATAAATTTATTATTTGCTTTACATTTTTATTTCAATCTTGACTTAAATCCTTAATTCACTGTTTTCCAATCGTTAAAGCATGATGATTGAAAAACCACGACGAAGAGTGGTGGAAGTTATTATATTAGCTTCAAAAACCTTTGCCTTCTGACTTAATTGTGTAATCATATTTAGTTGCGTTCAAAATGAGCCCCAACTATTTGATTTATAAGTGCTGTGTAAAGCTGATAGAAACAATAATAATGACATTAAGTTTTGGAGACCTCGTGAGGTGCAGCACAGTCGATTTTTAATGATCTGGACTGCAGTCTTCAAATTGGTTCCGATTCGAAGAATCACCTAAATAGCAGATACAGCCCTGTTTTGTAACATATTGATAATTATATCATACTTTTTCTGCCTAAAAAACATTGCGTGGTCTTTGATTCTGGGAGTTCAATATGGTACAATGACTTGCCAGCATACAAAGGATGCTGGTCGACTCAATTGTGTAATAACGCAAATAACACAAGAAAATATTAATCGTGTGAATGACATAATAAGGAAAGTTTGTAGTATGACCACAAGTTTTCTGTATTTAGCAAAAATCTTAAAAGCAATTTTCATCCTTTGGTACTTGTAACAGTAGATGAACGTGGATGCGTCATCCTGATTTCGAGTCTAAACGATAAAGCGTGGAATTTAGAATTCAGCTCCACAAACAAGATCATTGCCACAATAGTTTGGAATTCCAAAGCAATCTTGATACATGATTATTTGGAAAGTGGTCTAATCTACAAACCCACCAACACTAGCGATGACATTATGCTTTGCCATTCGAAAAGATGACAGCCTGCCAAATATACCTTAGGTTACCATGCCCATTGTGAATTTTCGGGTGTTATCTATTGTTAGAAGGAGAATACATGTCAATACAGTTGGAGAGCACAAAACGAACCAGACGAAAGACGAAAGATCTTTCAGAGATAAATCAATATTATAGCCGTCTAAAGGTTGATGGAGCACAACAGGAGGCAATTGTATACCCTAAAAGATAATGGACCCTTAGCCTTAAGTAATTTGCTGTTGAACCATTAAAAAATGCCTAAAACTTTTGAAGACGTTGTTAAAAGCCTCCTTTTTCCGTTAAATTAAATTTCAAGCTACGCAGTTCCCTGATCTACCAAATCGGAAGCAGAGTCTTTAAGGAATAAAATTTGACAGCTATAGTGCGGTTGTGGCAGCAGTGTAAGACCAATCGGAATCAATAATTTTTCAAGAAAGGTGTTGGAATACCCGTACATAGATGAGATAAGTATCTCGAAATCCAAGAAGATCATGTGAAAGATTAAGGGACAATAAATCCTGTACATGGGGAGCATTGCCCTTCACAGATCTACATTTTGTTGCTATTCGTGAGTTTCATGTTCTCTACGACAAAAACCGGTTGAAAAATGAAAAGTAATTCTATTACCATCAAGAATCTAAACTTCATTTAAAATTCCAATTGAATAACAAGAAATTTTCAAGTGGAAACTTACTGCTCAACTTACTGTCTCAGCAGTCTTAAGTATCTAGCATTGCTATTCAGTGGTCATTCATTTGAAATTGCAATGTGAAGTAACCTAAATCAGGACCATAGACATGACGATCTGGATTAAATACAATAACCTGAATCAGATCTTTGAGTATTACTGTTGGGATAAAGAACGACGAAAAACAATCTTCAATGAGAAAAAGTTTAGTTTCATCGTTGTCATGGTTTGTTCAAAGTTCAAATTAAAATCTTACAAGACTGGACATTAGGACGCCATGTGAAATGCATCATCTTGCAATTTAGCATGACACAACATTTCAACCGTCATCCTTTAATAAATAGGAAAATTTAGAAAGTTTCCAGTTTGGATGCTCCTTTTCATTTATGTTAGAAGAATTCTTTTTTCGTACTGTATGTTGCTGAATATGGCAACACAAAGAGCTTGCAGATCTTTTTGAAAAGTTAAACGTTCAGTGTGAAATGAAAGTGACCCGAGAACATTTACGTGCCATGATTTTGTATGATTTTCGTTCGAGTTTAACCTTTAATGAATCATTTGCTCGTTTGCAAAATTCGTTTCCGGGAGAAGCTCCAACTTCAACTGATTTAAAGAATTCCAACGGGAAAGATCATCTCTTGAGGATTACAGCAACAACTTCAAGTCAAATTGATGCCGTTCTTCGTCGCATGATTGAAGAAGATCGCCGGGTGACCTACAATGAAATTCGTGCAACTCTTGGCATTGGAATGACTGCAATTTAAACAATTCTTTACACACATTTAAGTGTGGAAAAACTGTATTGCCGTTGGATACCACATCGTTTAACAGAGGATCAAAAAGAAGAAAGGGTCGTCTGGTGTCTAGAAAACCTTGAACTTTATCATGCAGGTACGTCTAAGGCCGTTTATAATATCATTATAGGTGACGAAACCTGGATCTACTGCTATGATCCATTAACTAAGCAGCAATCTACCCAATAGATGTTTCAAAATGAAAAATGGCCCATCAAAGTATCACGAAGTAGTGCTAAACAAATGATTTCCTCTTTCTTCAGCCGTACTGGTTATATTTGCTCTGTTATACTTGAGAATAAGAAAACAGTTACTGCAGATTGCTATACCACCACTTGCTTGCCAACAGTGTTGTCAAAAGTTCAGAAAAAACAAATTGCATTGCACCATGACACATTCTGCAAAGTTGACAACGGAGTTTCTTCGATCTGCTGGGATAAAATTAATGTCACGTCCACCTTATAGCCCGGATTTAGCCCGGTATGATTTCTTCCTCTTTTCAACTATTAAAAAGATATTACGTGGAATCCATTTTTCAACACCAGAGGAGGCTGTTAATGCATTTGAAGAACATGTTAGTGCTCTTCCAAGGAAACCTGGGCTGCCTGTTTTATGGAATGGTTTGAGAGGATGTCAAAGTGCGTGAAGTGTAAAGGGGAGTACTTTGAGAAGGAATAAATATTGTTCGTTTAAATGTTTTGTTATTATTTTGTATTCAGAAACATATAGTGCGATCCTCCACTAATGCTGTAAAATGAAAATATATTCGATATATTTCACCAGAGAAAGTGAGGTCGTTTTCAATAGAAACTCAGAAGAATGCCAATTTCAGTTTTATACTCTTGTTCTGTGTAATCTATTTCTGTTTTTGAGCAGTTTGTTGTCATTTGAGTTACTGTCAGCTTCAGACGTTAAGCCAGTGAGATGACAGTTTTAAGGCGCATGAATATAGGCAACCCGATCTGTCTTCGTTTTTTAGCTTAGCTTGATGAAGAAGGTTAATGGAAGGCGAAGACTGATTGTGGGCCACCAGAGGCAACGCCTGTTCATTTGCGCAGCCAGAAGTTGCATAGTTTTCCTTTAGCATCAATCATACATAAAATTGAAGGTCTTTTAGTCTCTACCAAAAGATCTCGGTTTTGACAATCCCTCTATTGCCTGTGCTTATAATAGAAGGATTAACAGTTCAATACCAAAATTTACTTAAACCCACTTAAACCTTAAACTTAGCCATAATAGCATTACAAAGTCCAGTCATTATCTATCATATAAAAGCAAAACTATTATAGATTAAGAAAGTCAAAGCTAATCAAAGGAAGAGAGATCGTCTCTACAATAGAAAGTACAGCTGCGCTATTTATAAACCCTCCCTTCTCCGGAAACCGGCTCCTGACGAAGGGCTTTTCTTCTTTTAACCCTTTTAGAATAAAAACGGTCACTTTTGTCTCAGATTGGTGGTGCTATGCCCTTCATTAACTACTTTAAGAGCTAAATACGAACACGCGTCGGATTGCACCCGAAATTAAGCTTCTTCTTCTTCCATTAACCTGTTTAAGAAAAATAAATTTAAGCATAAGTTGGGTCGCGTACTTCAGTAGGCCACCTAAGGTGGCTCAAGGTCCATTAATCTTTGAAAACACAAAAGTGAATAGGGGTCGGGCTAGTCTCATAGATGATATATGATATAGAAAGGCATAAAAATCCAAATTTACCTTAGAGAGCATTAAGTTCTGAAGTACTGGGTACTGTTGTCCTGTTATATCCTTTTCTCAGGTTTCCTTATAAAAGCTAAATTGAAGATCGTTAGACAAGTTGGTATAGCGAAGAATATCTAATTTCCAAAGTAAAAGTCCCATTTCAAACTCTATTATGAATAAATCTAGTTAAACTACATAAATGAATGATCAAAATGACTTCATTAAAAATGAAATAGTAATAAACCACTGTTGGAATCCTATACAGACTCTCTAAGTTTAGATTTCATGATCAAATATCCTAACATGTATACTTAACGCATTGGAGGCGTTGAAGTTTAATTTTGAATCACTCCAGGATCGTGCAAAGTGCTGATGTGTAATAAATGCTGAAATGTTTAGATAATGTAACAGTAGGGTAGAGATTCGTAACTATCACGTTCTGTAGGGACAGCGTTGGATAATTTTATTGTAACAAACAACCCCATATTTTATTTATTTTGGCAGGGTAGCTTGTTTACTACAGTAAGGTGAAGCCTAGAAGGCACGTTCCTAGACTATTTAATTACTTTATGGAAGATTAATCTACAGTTCGATGTTAGACTGTTTGAATCTTATTTTTATACAGTAAAGAAAATTGAAAAAAAGTTCGCCCGAACAGGGACTTGAACCCTGGACCCTTGGATTAAAAGTCCAATGCTCTACCGACTGAGCTATCCGGGCTGTATGGAGGGGGGATAAACAAACCATTATTTGTAATAAAATGGAAATAGAACTTATCTCTTCAATGACTCACTTTTACTGTGCGTTTTTCAAATGACTTTTATTTTTAATTTAAGTCGTTTTTTGACTAAAAACTAAATATTAATGCTCTAATAAATAGCTTTGCCCTTTTTTGTATTGATTCTAGGTAGTATTATGCTTTCACAGTAACTATTCGTTTTCAGTTCATTCTGGTCGTGTTACCTGTCGCTGTAGTGTTAACATATGAAGATTTATGAAGAGTGATGGGTTTTACTAAAAGTGAAAATTGCATTTCTAAAATTTTTTAGTAATAAATAATTTTATCACATTAATTTTCAAGCAAGAATAATATCGTTAGTATCTCATTTCCTATTAATTTTATAGAAAAAATTAAAGAAAATATTGTTTTGCAATTTTAAGAAATTCTGTAGCGTTCGACATGATGATAATATTATATTTTTAATAAGAGAGGCTGTTTAAAAAAGGCTTTTGTTTGCTGATGGTTTATGTATAATTCTAACGAGGTTCGTTAACTTTAAAAGGGTTGTATATTGGAGTTTGTTGAAACGAAAATTCATCAAGAATTCTTCTTCCTCAGTTTATGATATTCATTACTATGCTCGTTAGTTGTTTCTTTAAATTGGATAAATTCTGTTTCGAATTAAAGGTAGTCACAGAACTTTGATTAATTCAGCTTTTCTACTGAAAGTTTTTAAAAGTACTGTTATCACACTACGAGTTTGTGTACAAATCATTTATCAAAAGTTGACAACCATGATTGGTTTCATTAATGTTGTGTAAGTTATAATTATATTATTATGTTGTTGTATCCCTTACATTATGAAATATAGACTTGAAAATATGAAACATTTCTAACACCATGTATCTAAGAATTATATCAATAAAGCTTCCTTTCGAATTCTTAAACGAAAATATAAGATTATTAATTTTCCCACATTCTTTACTAGTTTCAAAGTTAAAAATTACAGAAGATTAAAAACTATGAATTGCCTTAAACGACGTGTGCATTACCTTGTGAATAAACTAGCATCATGTACCGGCTGTGATTATTTTTGTATATATCAATTAATATTTTTATTTATGCTATGCATATTTCTTCAAAACTGATTTTTATTTTAAAATTTTATTTGTGGTGTATTCACAATTAAAATAACAATATTGAGGTATTGTTTTTAAATTGAATTCGAATTATCAAAGCTTCAGTTAATGTTAAACTTAGTTAGATTTAACTTTTTGTCTAAATACTTAAACGTGTGAGAATTCTCCACCTGACATTCTACGCGAAAACTTTATATTTTATCGATTCGGTTATCCTTGTACAGAACAAGAATAGAAAAACGTGTAACTCCGATCGGTAAGTGCAGTAGTACTACAAGGCAAGATAAAATTTCTCTTCTACAGATGAAACGGTTTTGGAGCTCGAGATTTATTAAATGTTTCCCCCAAGAGTCATGCTATCAATTCTTGCGAGTCTCGTAACTTTAATGCAGACAATTAGTGCAAAGACGTGCTTAAGACACTAACACAGAATTTTTTATTATGCCAACGTTCACCGCTAGAATTTCGTTATTACATTAACAAAAAAATCCATTAGAGTGGTAGTAATTAGCTTCAGTAGTGAATTTTGCCTTCCAAGAATGAGGGCTGCAGAATTTCTAACACTCCAGTATTTGTCAGTTACGATTAAATTTATAAAACTGATGAAGATTCTGTGTAATTTCTTACGCAGCAATTAATCGACGATTCTGCAGGTAACTAAGTGATTAGAAGATTTATACAAGGACTGTTCAATGGAAACACGTTTAATCAGGGTATCGGTAACTTCGTCGCCATGGCAACGGAATTCATTTGAGTTTTTGTTTATTTAAGTACTAATGACGCATTTGTCAAAAATATTTGCATTTGGCTCTTCTCTAAGCATTGTTGCTGAGTTACAAAATGACCTTCATGATCGAAGATCCGTCCAAAAATAATCTGCATGCTGTTATTCAGTTTTTGGCAGCTGAGGGTCTTCAACTAAAGAAAATTTATATGAGAATGAAAGCTGTATATGGTAACTACAATTATGCTCATACGGCAGTGGTTGAAGGGTGCAGAAAATTTCGACCCCACGTGACTCATAGAGTTCAAGATCTGCTTGGGCGTATGAAATAAAAAGTCTTAGAACATCCGTTTTACAGTCCCGACTTGTCACCGATTTTCATGTGTTTGGCCTATTAAAACAGTCACTAAAAGGGCGCCGCTGGTTCAATTTGGACGCAGAGGTAGAGATTGCTGTTAGGGAATGGTTCCGCAAACAACCGAAAATATTTTATCAGTAGGGTATTTATAGATTGGTCAAACAATGGAACTTTTGAATTTTTTGAATAGAAAATGTCTTACATACAGCTTCTAAAGGTGTTTTCATTGAACAATCCTCGTATAATGGAATACGCCACAGAGTTACTAGTAGTTCAAGTGTCCCTAAAGTGTCTAAAAGTACATCAATATTAAACATTTATGACGATCCCTTAATTTAAAAAATGGTAATCTATGACTAAACTAAAATACCACAACGACAATAATTTAAAATATCATGACTCATAATTTATTGGTAAAGCTTAATTCTGCAAAAATATAGTCAAAAAAGATACGCCCAAGCTTAATTAACGGTACCTGAGTTATTCCAATCAATCACAGTCACTACAGCACTAAGGGATATGAAAATCCATTTAACCGATCTTTAATTCCTCAAATGCAAGATCAGACCAAGTTCACAAAGAAATTCGAAAATGATGCAGTTATAACACAATGTTCAATTGAGTGTATCAAAGCTTTCACTTTTGTACATGCACTCAGTTTCGTCATACTAATTACAATCATGATCCTACAGTTCTCAAACTTTGTCAAACTATTTTTCCAAGGGGAAAGAGAAGGCGTGAAAGAAACCAAGGCATTATTGTGGGAAATAAATTGGTTTACAATAGTTGCATTCAAAGCATGGATTTCTGCCCTAAGCTATTGGAGGAGAGCATGATCATTGCAACTTTTGTTGAAAATTAGAAAACTAGAATAACAGTGCCCATACATGACCCACCTGCACATTGCTTAAGGTCTGGTAAACGATAGGCTCTTGTATTCTTCAACATAGCACTTAACCAATTTACATCATTCTTCTAGCATCTCATCCTTCATGTTCTTTAATACTGGTGGACACTTTAACCCACATCTAAAACGTTCCTTTGCGCTAATTCTCTTGTGAGCCATATAGGAAAGCAGATGGTTTAGGATATCTACTTCTTCCCCACATTTTCACATATGCATTTGCTATCTAGCTTTTTATATATCATTCGGAATGTAGGAAAACAGCATGTACCTAACTTTGTAGGCCTTCTTCCAAATATTATCCCAGAAATATTTTATTTCAATGTTACATTAAACTAGAGTGCTCACTCCTGGCATCAGACTCTAATCTACTTGCTTTCTTAGCCTTCCAGTTTTCTTCTTTGCTTTCTACTAACTCCAGGTGCTCCTTTATCCAGTAAAATATTATCTTAACTAACTTAATCTTTAACGCTTTAGGGTTTGATATCCTGCTCAAGATAATTACTTATAAAGTTGTTCTTGGATCCACTATTATTTTATGATTATCTAATTGCCAAGAATTATGGCGTTCTCTGTGTTTTGCATTTTGTGTTGCATACAAGTATGCATGAGGACAGAAACCTTTTTTCCTAGACCTATGATCATAGGTAAATATCATATTTTTTTAAACTAACCTCTTAATTCTGAACTCATCTGTATAACTATTGGTATATGGATAAATGTGGCAAATACTTCACGAGCACTACTCCATCACTTTCTTTACTCTTTCATGCTTAAAAGATTTAATCTTTGATCTTAATCTCTAATCACACACATTGGATACTATATTTGTCGCCACCTCTGCAATATTCGTTGCGGTTAATCTACCTGTACTTTCATAAATACTGTCACAAGAATAACCTTAGTTGCAATGAATAAAAAAAACAAGCGCAGCAGTTTTATGTTATGTGTCATTTGATTTTTGATCTTTACGCTTCAAATATGAGTAGAAGTTTTAACAAAAAAGTGTTTTGAAAAATAAATTGGGTGATATAGAAAATAGGATTGTTGTAGTTGGACTTTATAGAGGAAAAGTTTTCTTGACGTTACAGCCGCTAGGTATTAGCCGCAGGTTCGTGTATCGAGCTGTAAAGTTGTTTAAGGACACTGGAGGAGTAGAAGACCGCCCAAGATCTGCAAGGCAACGCAGTATTCGAACACCAAAAACAATAAGAGCGATAAAAGCCCAAGTTCAACGAAATCCTGTTCGAAAACAAAAAATTATGGCTCGCGAGATGAAAATATCTCATGTATCCATGTCTCGCATTTTGAAGCACGATTTTGGGATTAAGTGCATATAAAAAACACAACCGGGCAACTGCTTACAGTGGAATTAAAAAAGAAAAAGAAGGAGAAATGCAAACAGCTCTTAGCTCGATACGCAGATAAGAAACACCGCAATATTCTTTTTACGGACAAGAAGATTTTCACAGTAGAACAAACAGAATGATTCGTCAAAAGAAGCATCAGAGCTGATTCAAAAGATTTATCGAGGTCACCATCTCGCCTCTATTATGGTTTGGCATGAAAACGTCAGTCAAAATATATCAAGAGACCGTTCTAGAGCCAGTTGTGAATCCATTCAACCAAACTCTATTTCAAGACAAGTTTTGGTCCTTCCAACAAGACTCTGCCCCTGCACATAAGGCCAAAACGACTCAAACGTGGCTTGAGGAAAATGTGCCAGATTTTATTTCCTCGGATGATTAGCCTGCTGCGAGCCCCGACCTGAACCCACTGGACTATAAATTGTGATCCACTTTGGAGGCTATGGCTTGCTCTACGAGACGCCCCACATCGAGCCCCTAAACCGAGTTCTTACTCGGGCAGTGGCTACCTTTCCTGTACAGGTACTGCGTGCTGCAATAGACGATTGACCCAATCGACTTAGAGCTTGTTGTTAAGAATATTTAATTGTGTAAGTTGGCTGAACTAATTATTATTGTATCTTGACACTTATAAAAAATTAATGTTTCTTATTAATTCCAAATGTGTTAAAGTATTATTACTTCTGTTTATAATTAAAAAGTTTATATATCAGGTTATGCCGCCCAGACGTGAAAAGTGAACTGATTAATTTAAAAATTTCAGATAAAAAAAAGGTTTGTTGTGTTTTTGTCTTAACCTCAATGTTTTCGTCGTGTTTGTTGCGCTCCAGTTTTCGTTTATTGTAATCAATAATAATAACAATATCTACAACTAACACTGTTAATGCTGTTCCAATATTAACAGCAACAAATTTCAATAATTGGAAATTTAGGATTTTATCAATTTTAAAGAGAGATCAGTGTGCCGATGTAATCGATGGTGTAGTTCCCACAGATCCGGATAAAAAGAAAGAATATGAGGTAAAAGACGCCAAAGCACAAGCAATTATAATTCAAGGAATTACAGATAAACATCTAGATATAATTAAAGATTGTGACACTGCAAAAACTCAATTAGATGCATTAAAAGCTGTTTTTGTGAGAAGTAGTTCTTTCACAAAATTAACATTATGGCGTAAACTTTTCAATTTAAAATCAAAAGGAACTGATAGATTGGAAGATCACTTTGTGAAATTTGATACCATTATAAGAGATCTCCAAGATCTCGGCTCATCAATTGATGAAACCGATCGTGTCTGTCACCTCTTATTATCGTTACCACCACAGTATGACACTGTGATAATTGCAATTGAAACACTAACTGATGTTAAAATGGACTTCGTCAAAGCTAGATTGTTGGATGAAGAACTAAAATTAAAAGATAAAAATACTAATACTATTAAAGATCATTCTGAAGTAAATTTTAAAGCTTCAAATAATAATTATACATATTTTCCGCGTGGTGATAGATCTCAGTATAATTACCAGAATAATTTTCGAGGACGTGGAAGGGGAAGAGTACGCAGTAGAGGCAATTTTTCAAGTTATCCTGCTAAGCCTCAGGCTAACTTGGCAAATGAAAATAATATTTTGCTATATGCTGCTAATGCATGCAATCAATCAAAATTACCTCAGAATGCCTTAGTTCTTGATTCAGGGGCAAGTAACCATTTGAAAGAAGAATGACTGCCATATATGAAAAATGTAATTAAACTAGAAAACAAGCTGAATATTAACTTGGCAGATGGAAAAGTTATTACTGCATCCTTAAAAGGAGACCTGGTAGTAAATTGTCAGGGTAAAATATTAACAATAGAAGCTCTTATTGTTCCAAATATTAAGCACAATTTACTTTCTGCTTCAAAAATTGCTTCTAGAGGTTTGAAAGTTGTAATAAGAGAAAATGATGCTATTATATGTGGTCAAGGTTTTAAATTAGTCTGCAAAAAATTCAATGGAGTGTATATTCTTCAAGTTGACAATTTTAAGAACGAGAATTATTGTAATGTGACAATAGAAAGTGGCGAGCTGTGGCACAAGAGACTTGGTCATCTTGGGAAGAATGGACTTGTACAATTGGGTCTGCCCTATCCTGAAAAAGTGTGTACATCCTGCATAGAAGGCAAAGCTTGCAGATTACTTTTTTACAAGCAAGAAAAAAGTTCACAGTGCATAGGGGACTTGATCCACTCTGATATAAGCGGTCCCGTGACCCCTTCAACTTTATATGGTGAAAGATATTTCCAGGTAATCTTGGATGACTATTCTCATTTTGTAATAGTTAAATTATTAAAGAATAAGTCAGAAGCAGCTGACAACTTAATTTGATACATTCGTACAATGCAGACACAATTTGGTATTACTCCTAAGAGGGCGAGAATGGACAATGGAGGGGAATTTGTGTGTAAATAGTTCCAAGACTTTGCTGATAAGAATGGTATACAGTTAGAATATACAATTAGCCACTCCCTTCAGATGAACGGCAAGGCTGAACTCCTAAACCGGACTTTGTTAGACAAATTACGTGCTAAAATCATTGATTCAGGAATACCAAAGTATCTATGTGGTGAAGCATTAACGTGCACCGCCTATGAATTAAACAGATCCCCCACTTCAACTTTAAATCGCGGGAAAACTCCTTCAGATTTATGGAATGGTAGAAATGATTTGAACAAATTACGAGTTTTTGGTTGCCGTGCCTGGCATACGATCGTTCCCAAGGAAAGTAAACTAAATCCCAGGGTAGTTCGTGCAGTAATGGTAGGGTACTGCGGAGGTGGATATCGGCTATGGCTTCCGGGAGAGAAGAAAGTTATTAGATCTCGAGACGTAAGGTTTGATGAAACTGTTATGGAATACTATGCAAAAGAAAAAGCCAATGAAAAACGGGTAAACGAGCCAGAAGTAAGGTTTTTAGTCCCTCCAATTTATGATCCTCCTGAAATTACAAATGAAGAACCAGAAAGAACTGAGGAAGAAGATATAAAGGAAGAAGAACAGGAAGTTAATGAAAACAATGTTGTTGAAAACAATGTTGTTGAAAACAATAATGAAAAAATTGAAAATAATGAGAGTAGTAGTAGTGAAAGTGAAGACGAAGGGAGACCAATAAGAGAAATAAAGCAACCTGGTTACCTTAAAGATTACGAACTTTTTACAGCATATTGTTTTCTCACTGCCTCAGAAGAAGATGTGCCAAATTCATATGAAGAGGCCTGTAAATCAGAAGAATGGAGAGAAGCGATTCAAAACGAGTTGGATTCTCATAAGAAGTTAGGTACGTGGAATCCTTCAGATTTGCCCCCCGGCAAAACAGCAATTCATACTCGCTGGGTATTTAAGATAAAAGAAGATGGTTCGAAGAAAGCCAGACTAGTAGCAAGAGGGTTCCAGGTTCCCAATGAACCATATGAATTTTTGTATGCACCTGTATGCAGAATAGCTACAGTTAGACTATTGATCTCAACGGCAGTCCAACATGATTGGAAATTGAAACAAGTAGACGTGCCAACGGCTTTTTTAAATGGCGATCTAGACACTGAAGTGTACATAAAAGTACCAAAGGATTTAGTATGTGAGTCAAAAGTTTTAAGACTGGATCGTTCATTGTATGGACTCCGAAATTCTCCGAAGTGCTGGAATGAAAAATTTTCAAAAGAAATGAACAAGCTTGGATTCAAACGTTCAGTGTATGATTATTGTCTCTATTTTAAAAAGAATGTTTATTTAGTTTTGTTTGTGGAAGATGCTATGATAATAGGGAATGATTGTGAAGTTATTGAACTGTTAAATAAGTTACAAAAAATATTTAAAATAAAGAATCTCGGGGAACCGAAATCGTTTATTGGTATGCAGATTGATCATACTTCAGATGGAATATTTTTGTCTCAGTCTAATATGATAAATCGATTGCTTAAGGAATTTAGAATGGAAAATTGCAAAACCGTTTCAACTCCAATGAAAGCAAATTTTAGTACAAAAGATGCTCCGATAAAGACAGAAATTCTTTATAGAAAGCTAATATGTAGTCTGATGTACTTATCTGTGACTACAAGACCAGACATAGCATTTGCTACATCACTGCTAAGTCGCTACTCAGATACTCCTACTGAAGAGACATGGAAAGCTGGTAAACGCATTCTTCGCTATTTAAATACAACCAAGAATTTTGGACTTACGTTTACCAAGGGCAATCCCGTCTAGAAGGCATGTGTGATGCAGATTGGGCCGGAGACAGAGCTACAAGGAAGAGTGTTAGTGGTTTTGTCTGCTATCATGCTGGCAATCCAATCGCCTGGCATTCAAAAAAGCAAACTTGTGTCGCATATCATCTATGGAAGCAGAATATATTGCGGCAGGCTTAGCGGCTCAAGAATTGGTTAATTTACGTGGAGTGCTCTCAGAATTAAATAATGAAACAAGTGAAAGTGTAGTGCTAAAAATAGATAATGTTAGTGCAATTTCGCTAATGCATACATTTTCAAATAGCAAACGTGGTAAACATATTGAAATCAAACATCATTTTATAAAAGATTTGTGTCAGAATAAAATTCTAAATGTCAAATATGTAAATTCTAATGAAAACACAGCAGATATTTTTACAAAACCTTTATGTAAAGAAAAGTTTGAAAAATTTAGAAATAATTTATTATCTGCTACTAAAGCTCAGTAAATCTTTTCTTGATTGATACATAATGTGTATACCTACTTATTTTTGTTTTTGTATTTTCTGATTATGTTATCCTTTTTTTTAGTATAATTTGTATTTAATTTGATTGTAAAATTTTAACTTTTGTTATAAAATAATCTAAACTGTAAATAATTATCAGAGTCAATTAGATATAGTTTCTATATTATAAACAAAAATGTTTGTGGCAAAAATTATGAAAGTACGGTATAAGCTTGTTAGACTGCCAAAAAACGATCGTTGCAAGGCCTGTAGGTATCTCATCATTCTCTACCCCTAAACTTTTCCGTATACAAACGTGGACCCTATGCATTAAATGTAGATCATCTTAAACGTATGGATGCATATTATGGTTGTCATACACACATAATGCATATAATGGTCTGTTAATGATAATGCCTTCTTAGTCAACCCTAAGTATGTACTTTATTGACTTGCTACTTCCTTTGACTTTCTCTTCGTCTTGCCTCTAGTGTAATTATAAACGTGTTCTATATCTTTTTTACACGATATTGTAGCTTGTTTTTCTTCGTCTAGTTCTGACAAACTTCCCGTGAAACTCTTCTCGTCTGATCATTCTTGTTCACAGAAGGATCTGCCAATAAGACGATGATATGCTCATATGATAATTTAGTTACAAGATTTATTTTATTCACAAAAAATCGAGGAAATCGCAGAAATTTTAATAAAAATCATATTAAAGTATAGTTAATTAATCCTTCGCATAATTGAGATTTTAATGTTAGCGAGATTTCTATACTTAAAAACAACTGTGTTGTGGTTAAGATAGTTCAGTTAGGACAGCTCTGATTGTATTGAGAGAAATTAACGGATAACATTCTTAGCAATTGTCCTTTTCTGTTCTTACAAAAATAAAATTACATCTCAAAATAAAATAATAAGAAAACAGATTTTACATTAAA